>CAODLS011172327.1:0-11478 GCA_948243855.1 Flueggea neowawraea
AAATTCTTGGAATCTGACGATTGTCTCGGATTCTTGGACCTTGATTCCTACCTCCCATGTCTGGTTCTGCTGTTTATCACATCCCAAATTATAGGCCTGTTTCACCAACAACGAGCTTCTTTAATTCCCAACATTGTCTAACATTGCTTCATTAAAAACCCATTTCTTATTCATCACCACAATTAAAAAAAATGAACATCCATATACAGTAATTAATCAAGAACATTAAATAAAACAAGACATGATCATTTGGGTATCATAATCCATTGTCATTGCAACAAAAAAAAAGGGTTAAACAACATTAATCTCTTTGAAAAAAAAAGGATAAATCAGGTTGGTGACGACGATGATTAATAGGGAGCTTGCCTTGCTCTCTTCCATCAAAGACCAAAAGACCCATATACAGTACAGAAACAATCCCAGAAGAAGAATCAATAAAAAACCACCCTGTAATGTAGTTAACACCAAACAAAAACCAATTCAGTGGGGCCATTCTGTATTTCAAGAAAACAGAATCACAAGATTAACCATGAAACACATTCAACAAAAAACCTTTTTCTTGTTTTTGTTTAATATAAATGAGAAATGATCGAAACCCACTTCAAAGGTTGGTGCAATCAATGAATGAAGACGTTAATTGTTGTGGGTTTCTTTTTTTTTTTGAGTTTAAGAAGGAAATGGAGAGAGCAAAAGAGAAACCAGAAGAGGATGGACCCAACAGTGGCGAACCATAATAAAAATGGAGAGTCTCAACGGTAATCACAGAACCACGCGTGTGTACTGTCTTATGAAGCGAGTGTGATGTTCTTTCTTGACCCAACAGTTTATTTTAGTTGACTGTTTTCAGCCTTTTTATTTTTATCGTACATAAATTGCCCTCGTCACCAACCAAACCGACGCGGAAAATGCGAGAGTTTAGTTTTTTTGTAAGAAAATTAGTTTGCAAATAATACTGTTAAAAAATAAAATATGATTGTTATTTTTAAATCAAATTTACATATTACTGAAATAAATTCTAACGTTAAAACATCGTGAGCAGCCTATAATTAAGTTAAAATTCATTAGGGAAAGAAATTACGATGATGAGAACTTTTGATTAAAGTTTTCTTTTGGAGAACTTTTTTGAGACTAAATTTATGGAGCGAACAAATGGTGGTGAGTGGTGACCGTCCAAAGTTTATTTTGTTAAGAGTATCTTTTCAAGTAAAGAGACGACTATGGCACATGGAGTTATTCAAAACGAATTATTATAGTCTTAAAATGTATATATATAGTATATGCTCTTCATGCTCGCCATGTTGCATCAATTAGCATAAACCAAAAGTCATGCTAGATAATTATTCCTTTTAGAGATAAAATAATGAATATGTTAGCGTAATTGATGCTACTATATTCCTATTTTTATGTAAATTAATATATCTGTCACATATGAAATGCATTATTATTTAATATATAGAGGAAAAATATGTAATTTTTTGATTTTTGAAACGAAAAATCTTTGGGAACATAAATTTGTAATTGTTAATGATTTGGGTAAATAATATTTATCAAGTGATTTGAAATTTTTTTAACTTTTTTTGATATGTTGGTGTTTAACTTATAAGCAGTTTTTTACCAAGTTGAATCCATATTTGGGTGTTTTATTTGTTATCAAGAAAAACAAAGTAGATTTTTCTTTTAAATAAAAAGTTGTATCCTCTTAAACTACTTCTATACTAAATATGCTCTCTCCCTTTTGATTTATCAGTCGTTTAAAGATTTGTTTTTCAAAATAATTGTCATTTTCAATTTCATTAGCACATTTATTAATTTTTTCCGCTTATACTCTTACTTAACATTTTTGAAGAGAAGAGATCCCTGGACTTACAAATTGAATATGCTTGGGTAAACTCATATTCAAGTGGAACTATACACCTGCTAACTTAATTAGGTTGATCTCGCGAATATACAGTATGATATCCTTACTAAACCCTTGTCTATCTTGATTTTCATTTTTATTTTTCTGAAACAAAATTCTCCGGCGTCCAATAAAGATCTACTCATGTTGTCAATGATTAGAGATTAGAAAGAGCAGCTGAGTCAGATTAGCAAGTGGGACTGTGGGGCCCGCCGGCCATATTTCCACGAGCCGCGACTATTTTTGGACGGACACCCAGCGTCCAGGTTCAATAATGACAATAATAAAAACTTCTGATGCTTTCGTGTCATAACTGCGACATTTTTAGGGATTCTGCAACGAATGTGAATTTTTTAACGTAAATGATATAAAATATATTTGTGGTATTCTGTTTACTTATTTATTTATATTCAAGTTTCAAAAAGATTTTTTTAGTTTGCAGTTTATTAATCTATCAATTTTCAATATATTTTTTTTGAAAGTATTTGTTATAAATTAAATAAATTTTAATAAATTTAGTATACTGTATGATGAAAAACATATACATTTTTTCAAATGAAAATTGTAATATGCTAAAAATTCATACTTCATATTTCGGATAGAAGTTATTCAATTATTGGCCACATAAATTAGATAATAATTTCAACAAAACTCAACTTTTCTACCTTTTATAAGGTCAACCTAGTTGAGTTGGTAGAATGATAGAACCATTAGAAGGTGTGATCAACCTATTTAAACTTAGTTGTGGAATGGTCATTTTCTAAAAAAAAAGAATAGTAATTTATTTTGTATGTGAATAAAAGTTCATAATATAAGTACTTAAGTAATTAATTAGTTGATTTAGGATTGATACACACACATACAAAATTATTTAAACACATTAACATACGCATCAAAATTTTATGTGACAATACTAAAATATATAAGATTATTTAATTTAATTATTTATAAGATTGTTGTGGATCATATTCTTTGTCAATCACTCAACTCACCCAATTGAGGTATTGTCAGATTTAAGCCTGTTGTTACTCTTCGCGATTTTGCTCTTAAAAATGCACTTCGACAGCTTTTTGACGATCATCTCACCTATTCAATCGAAGTATTGCTCGTTTTGGGTCCGCAATTAATTTCTATGGTTTTGTGTCTTTAAAAAGATTCGATGATTTAAGAGAGAGGAAGATACTTATATATAAGAGATTACCACGCTCAACTTCTAAACAATGTGAAAAGCATGATAATCAAATGATTGGATATGTTATGAGTTAATATAGCTAATCCGATAAACAAATCCCAACTAAATAAACTACATGGCAACCGAAAAACTGAAAACAACCAAGACTAACAGGATATATTTTTTTTAATTTGTAATTCAGAAAATGTTTATGTTTCCTTAAATTTCGGCCATTGTTGTTCATACACTGGAACGGAATCCACTTCTGTGTAATTTGTCTTCGTAATTACTTTTATTTTTCAATCATTCAGATTTAGTTGTCTGATTATCATCATTAAATATTGACTTTTTTCTGCATCATCATATGAAATTATACTCGTTTGAGTTTTTTCATTTAGTTATTTTACATTTTTCACAAAAAAAAATAAAGCTACTTCTGCCTTATAATGGACTTTATTTAGTTAATAATTATACAGGCAATAATGTCCCAAAAATAATATTTTTTTTTGCAAAAAAATACGTTTCGTATTTTAATTTTAATTTGAATGATATGGTACCAATATCAATAATGTGTGTAATAATGTGTGTAGTGGTTGGAATTCAACTATATAAAAATAAAAATAATATAAATAATAAAACTAAAAACGGAAGTCCAAGTTTAAAGTCCATGTTCGTAATTGTCACCGTTCGATTGAGACGAGAAAGAGGAAGCCAATACTGCGGTGCATATTATTGCTCTTACGAACAATGGTAGGTGTAGTAGAACATTTTTTTACGGTGTTTAAATTCATCCGATCGAGATATTGTCCCATTTAGACATACTATTGATCTCTTTAAAAAAGACGTTTTAGTTTTAAAAAGAAACATACTTATATAATAAGCGAGTTTTTTAAATAGACGTTCACTATTTGTTGTAACCATCTTCCTTAACAATTGTCCACCAAACTTAAATATTGTTTACTTTGGATTTGCTATTGTCCGTATAGTTTTCTCCTTGAATAAATTTAGTGCAAGCTATTTGTTGTGTCTCGGGGAAAGGACGGTCGAATAGTGCGTAATAGCACACTTAATTAACTCTACGGGATCAAGGAGATAGTCTCGTCCCATATTAACCAATTCTATTTATTTTATATTATATTTGATTAAGTGACCTTAAGCATTTTCATATGCAAAACCTTTCATAATCAAATTAAAGTGTTAGCATCATAATCAAATTTAGCACTTTTTAATTAGGTCAAATTGAAATGACGAGTCATATAGAATGAATTCAACATATTACGATGCCCAAAGTCAGTTAAAATGTGAAATGGGACATGGAAGAACATGAAAAGGACATTTAAACTACTACTAAAGACCATATTAACACACTAAATTCAGATGAAGATAAGACTCAACTTTTCATAATAACATAATTAAGATGAAAGCCAAGGCATGCTGCACGCATTGTCAAACGTACAGTAAATTGCTTCTCGAATTTTTCTAATGCTAACAGTAGCATATGTTTAGACTTGTTAGGATTGATAGTGATATACTTAGTGTAATGTAAATTAACTAAAATTAACTTGCCATATTAACAAAAATAATTTGAACTATGCATTTTGTATAAAAAGATAATCGATTCTTTGTTATCATATAGCTTGACCTTTCAATCTTTTCTTAAATCTAAACAATCATTAATGTATGTTAGATTCATTGTTAATCTAATAATGTGACAACATTTTGACGTGAATTTTGACGTCATCATCAATATATATATATTTTTATCACGTGTCATGATATATTTTTAAGCAACATCTGAAAATTGAAAAGTTAGGTCGTACGCCAATACAAAGTACATAATGAGATACTATCCTCTTTCATTAAAAAAAGTGTGTATTTATTTTTGTGAATCTTAATTTAACTTAATTTTGGTGGAATCATTATATAGTTGTGTAAAAAGATGTGAAAGTTGATACATATGATTGTTTCAAAATGCAATTAAACAGTTTGTTCTGCCCTCCATCTTAAAAAAAAATTGTTCGAAAGAAATATTTTTACACAAAGATGTTTAACTTTTCTATAGTGATAAAATTCCTCTACTAAGCTTTATTATTCAACAGCTGTTAAGCAATCACAAGATTAACCTAAAAAATGGAATTGAACATGCATGATAGAAAGCAATATTAATAAATATTTAATTGACAAGTGAAAAGAAGTGAAGGTAGATCAAAATGCTTACAAAAGCAACTACTTCACATCTAAGGAAGCTTAAAAAGAGAGATTTCACTAATTGCCTACTTCACTATCAACAATTATATATTCATATTCTATTGTCTTAATTTTTTTGTATCCATAGCTAATCTGTGATCCCCATTTCTTTTTTTTTCCTGAAATTACCCTAAAAGATAAGAACACTTTAATTAGTTCAACCAATTGTGGATTTTATTTGCTAATCATTAAGGGGGAATATCCCACTTTGCAACCTCAGGATTTTATACTTTTTCTTATTTTATTTAATTTAGTGCTTTAAATTAGACTTAACTGACCAAGGGCAATGGTCAGCAATTAACATGCTGGTTTGACTTTAATTACTTGTTAAAAGTACTTGTTAAAAAGGAGACACGTTAATTCCTAATGTGATAGCGTAATTTGCAAATGAAAATTAGAATCACCTAATTTTCTTGAATATTTATTAAAATGATTATCTTCGATAATTATAATCAAACATCTTTAGTTTTCCAATAGCTTCTAGAACATTTCAACATTTGCATTTCAGAGTTTAACACAACCCTTGACATTTCTTTTTTCTTTGAGAACTTCCTTCTAATTTTTTTTTATAGTTTTTCATTCTACAATTTTAAATAATGAACTAATTGAAGATGGAAAAGAGTTTTTTGTTGTATTGTATGTTTAATTTGCCATCACTTTGATAGTAATTTTGCGTAAATATAGTTATAAATCATTACTCAATTTAAGGTCCTCATTTGTTTATTTATTTTGCTAGTTCTCTTTTAAGACTCTTGTACTTTGATCGTGCGGGAGTTCTTCCCCATTATTTTATGAGGAATAATAATATTCATTCCGCCTCTGCACGTCGGAGCAAATCTAACTGCGCTGAATTTGCAGGATTGCCACACTTGCTCAGTATCAACCTAATTAGGTTAGCGTAAGTGTGGAGTATTTGTTTTTATTAAAAAACATTATTTTTATTTATAACAAATTAATAAGCATATTAAACGTGTTATTTTATTTATAAAATACAAATTTTCATAATTTTTGCCGATTTTATGTATAAAAAAAATAAAATCTATAAGTTAACTTCATACTTAAACATCCAATGATAAAAAGAAAAAATGTAAAAGAAGAATGCAAAGCAATGACCTCACATGGAGTGCAAGAGTCCAAAATGAGCCTATGCACTTCTCCCTCTTCAAATTGCTAATTTCCCACACACAAATTGCAATGCCTGCAAGCGCACACACGAAACATAGTCGGTGCGTTTTGTTTTGTTTTGTTGTATTAAAGATTACCAAATTTAATATTTATTTTCTTTCAAGAAAATTAATATTGGTTTGATTCTGAAACTGACGTCGACTTGAGCATGCTGCAATCCGTGACTCACCTCATATGACGTTGTTTTAATTTTTATCCATAGTATTGGTGATTTAATTTCTCCTATCAACTTAAGTCAGTTTATTAAATTATTTTTATTTTAATATATTTTTTAAAATTAGATTTTTAATATATGTTTTAGAATAATTTTATAAAACATAATTTAATAAGTTTAACTTGAGTTCACATTAAAAATATGCCAAAAAAGCTTCGTACCAAAAGAAAAACAATGTAATATGAGGTCAGTCAACGATCACATGCCCAAATCAACATCAATTTCGCAATCAAAGCCTATATTAACCTATTTTTCTAACATGTTGGCTTTAGAATATTGGCCATTTGTTTTAACATATTAATAAGTTTTAAACAAAACGGGTTATTATCCATATATTTTATTAAATTAAAAACAATGAATTCAATACACATTTTTTTCATTACGAAAGAAGTGAACACTGGATATCAGAGTTAACAATGCATCCAATGAATCAACCACTTGACTTAGGACAACGAGTTGAAGATTCATAGCGAAAACCACATGGGGCGACATCGGCGACGCCCCTGTTGTCGCTGGAGAGACTCCTGTAATGGGGTAATGCCGTCCTTAAGATTTACGAACTCCATTCTAAGCACTACAGAAGTCATCACTTATTGAATCAAATCTTAATTCCACCACTAAATCAACCACTTGACTTAAACCATTGTGGAAAAACAAACACTTTAGGATAACAAGTTGAAAATGCATACAATAAACCACTTGACTTATGTCATCTCCAACGTTCAGCACCAAATTTTATATTAAAATAGTATAATTTCAACACTAACTACTATTCCATCTCCAACCCATTACACTAAATCTTACACTAAAAAAAATTCCTCAGAATATTCTCTCATTCCTTTTTTTATTTTAATATGTTAAATATGAAATTAAATAAATTTATAAATATTGATTACTGTTTATACAATATTTTTAATCTCTTTAAAATGTTATCGAGATTAAAATTAACAATTTTTAAAAATTAATTCAACAAAATGAAGAACTTGTTGAAATCTTTAAGAAAGGTAACTTGGATTTCCAACAACATCAAGAAGTTCAAATGTTAAAATTAAAAGTTACTAAATTCAAGGAAGAGAATAAAATTTTGTTGAAAGATTTGAGTTCAATTTCTAATCCAAACTTACGTGAATTTTTTTGTACTGAATAAAGTAGAATTATGCAAAAAAGAACTCAAGAACATGGATTTCAACAAACACAAGGAGAAGGATCTTATGTTCAACAATTTGAAGAATAAGGCCAAGGATCTCAAAATTCTTTAGATCTTTTTGATCAATACTTTGATTATCTGGGAGGATCGGGTTCCGAAAATAATTTCTCACAATATTAAATGCTTGCTTTAGTTAAGATTCAACCTTTATATTGTATTGTTTAATTTTTATGCCGGTATATTTTTAATCTTCTATTATATTGTTCGAACTTTATGTTGATGTGTTTTTAATCGTATCAATGTAATTTTTAATTTTTCTGTTATAAAATTTAAATGTTTGGGTATTAGTATTTTGACAAATTATACATTTAATTATTATCATATTATTTTATTTTTTAATTATTGAAATACATCTCATAAATTACATTTAAAATACATTAATAATTTAATTATTAAAATGCATACCATAAATTACATTTAAAATACATTAAATCATATCATAAATATTAAATTTTAACTTTAAATTAAAATTATAATCTATAATACTAAAATAAACAAGGAACAAAAAATCATCATAATCAATTTATAATAATGTAGTTGAAAAAACAACAAATTAAATTTAACAAGAAAAACCCAAAATAATATTGTTAAAAAAAAAGGCCAATGGTGTGTCATTGGAGAAGTTTGGTGTAAAAAATACACCAAATTTAGTGTAATAGAGTGACATTGGAGTAGACATGTAAAATTTGAACCGAAACTGGTAAACCGAACCGAAACTTGGCCGGTCAAAACCGATTAAAACAGGAACCGAAACGAAACCGGAACCAGCCGATCAAAACCAGAGGGTTGCAATTTAAGTTCCAGTTCCATTCCTCTAGCAACTGTCGAACAGGCGGTTCAAACCTCCATTTCCTTTTTTTTTTCAACTCTATTAATACCCCTACTCTATTCTTACCAATTTCACACTATTTCTTCTCTCTAAAAAATTTATTTTGCTCTAAATTGCTCTTATTGATTATTTATATATTTTATTATTGTAATTACGTTTTCTATATTTCTCAAAATTATTTTTTGTAATTAGATTTTTCAAATTTCTTCTACTTTTTTACTATAATTTAGTTATTTCATTACATTTAATATGTTTAATTTTGTTTAAAATTATGTGATATAATTACTAGTAGAATAATTACTTTGTTTAGAAATAATTAAAAAAAATCTTTGGAATACAATGTATTATTGGTACTATAATTAATTATTGAATATAACAAAATTTACAAACTGAAAAAAATTTAACGGGATAAAATAGCGAATTAAAAACAAAATTTCAAAAAAAAAGGGAACCGAATCGAAACCAGAACCAATGGTTGAACCGGTCAAAACCAAAATTAGAACCGAATCGAAACTAAAATCGTACCAAACCACAAGAACCACAATTTGATTCCAGTTCTTTCATTTCAAAAATCGGAACCAACAATTTCCAAATCGACAACAAGTCTACATTGGAGATGGCCTTAGGAGCTAGCTATGACAACCTAAAATAAGAAATTCAGAAAGTCGAAAACAATTATAAGATTTCAATACTAATGGACTTGTAGCTCATTAGTACTGAAGTCAGTTCTAACGTCAAAAAATTATAATTCAATTTTTGGTGAGAACAAAATGATTAATAAAAAAATGAAATTTCAGTAAAAAAAAAAAAGACAACAGTAAGATTTCTTTTATTGGAAAAAAGTAGATAAACACTTTCAAAATTGGCACATTGACTTTTTTTTACAGCAAAATTGGTACATTGATTGACAAGACATTATACAATAAAGTTTAATTCTTTCAGTATCTTTGTATATCTATTATTTAATTCACCAACCCTATGTCCCAATCCTGGCTTTCATCGAACCTTGAATAATATGCAAAATTTTGCAAATTCAAGTGTTTAATAGTCAAGATATTATACAGTAAAATTTTGAAAATTTTGCAAACCTAAGAAAACTCGGGTTTAAATCAGCATATTGCATGTTTAACGATGTTCAATATATTTACAACACTAAAAACACGAATTCCACAGATATACTAAATGCAAATAACATAATAATAATTACTTGCACAACAATTTGTTAGCTGTATCACTTTATTCATTCTGAGACAACAAAAGATGCAAACTGAACAATTGCTATCTGGAAAAAGAAAATAAAAATTGAACACTTGAAACCCAAACATGATTGTGGTTACCTGTTTTTTTTTTATAAGTTGAAACCGGTATAAAAGTATGGGAGAGTACAAATCATGGCAAAGACTTGACGCCCTACGAGTATTGAGACGAGAGGTCTGCTAGCTTAAAATCATTTATCTGTCCGAAACATCAGATACTTTCTGAAGATTTTCTAACATGAGCTTGTAGAGAGCAAATCCACCATTATGACAGCCAGGCATTTTAGGTGCCATGCTCTGTAAATCAGTCTGACACATTGAAAATTTGAATGAGAGATTTGTTTTCTTCGAACAAGAAAAGTATAATTAGCAATAGTAAATAGCAATATGTGAGTGAACCCATTAGCGACATGTTCAGAACAGGAAACATAAACGCGAACTAACCAGTGGGACTGTGTACAGTTGAGTTGATTCATAGCCATCTTGTGCACTAGAATACAGTTGGTGAACTTCTTCTGATTGAAGGCTGCATTTGATGAAGAAAAAGGCGGCCGGTCTGACATTCAACACCCTGCGGGATATACCTATGAAAAGTGGAGCGGACTGCCACACCAAAAATAAAAAGCTAAAAAAGAACAAGAAATCAGGAAAACTTGATGGTTTATATACAGAAACCAGTAATTTACAGACACCATAAATCAATTCATCAGGGTAAACAGTAGCACCACATTCAAAATTTTGGCAAACAAAAAAATGCGTTTGCAATAAACAGAAAACTATTCATTCACAACATATAATTTCACTTTTGAGGAATGAAGTTCATGTCTTAAAAGATAAAAGGAGCAATAATGTTCAAACAAATAATTCTAAAGCATTCTCGCCGTATAAGTTTGATAAAAACATTTGAAAATATCCAATCAAAATCCCTTCTATGGTGGCTGTATGCCATGTGATTGAATGTAAAAAACAAAATATATCATCACTCGTCATAACAGAGGCAGTCAACACAAATGAGTCGATGACTATATGAAATGGCACTTCAACATTCGTTCATTTAATCCAATATTTATAGGTGCATTGTTTACTAATTTTATTATACTTATCAATGAAATTAAGTATGCTTTTCTGTTTTATAAGAGAAGCACTGATATAATGCATGACCAAAAACAGACATTAATAACACTCATGACTTTTAAATTGGCTAATTGTAATTTGTAAAAAGAATTAAACGAGTATTCAGAAAAGAAATAAGAACTCATAAAACGTGAGGTTGTTTGCAACCATACGTTACAAGATGTAATATCGATAAAAAAGATACTTTCAGATAAGCAGCTTTTTTCAATAAAGACTCACTAGAGAATTTGCAGGAACTCCAATTTCTTCAACCACTTCACGAACAATGCTGTCAAACATCTCCTCAGAAACCTTCTTATTAATCAGTTCAAAATCCACAGTGCCTTTGCGGATCTCAT
>CAODLS011172429.1:0-10061 GCA_948243855.1 Flueggea neowawraea
TCAGTGTTTTAAACCTGACAACACAACTTCACTAGGATTATTACAGCCTCTCCCAACTCCAGAGGGCATTTTTACTGATATCACTATGGATTTCATTGAGGGATATCAAATGGGAAGTCAGCTATTTTTGTGGTAGTAGATCGCCTTACAAAATATGGGCACTTTATGTTATTATCTCATCCTTATACTGCCAAGATAGTGGCACAATTATTTCTTGATAATGTATACAAGCTTCATGGATTCCCAAATTCCATCACATGTGACAGAGATCCAATCTTTATTAGTTCTTTTTGGAAAAAAAACTCTTTAAATTACAAGGTGTGGCCATTCAACATTCCACAGTCTTCCATCCGCAAACGGACGGTCAAACCAAAGTAGTAAATCACTGCATTGAAAATTACCTCAGATATATGGCAGGAGACACACCAGCACAATGGGCTTCATGGCTTTCCTTGGCTGAATTTTGGTACAACACTTCTTATAATACCACCCTCAAGAGGTCTCCATTTGAGGAGTTATATGGTTACCCTCCACCTTTACACATTCCATATTTTCCTAAGGACTCTTCTATTGAAGCTGTTGATCAGTTCCTCACTGAAAGGGAGAATTGGTTGAAGCTCCTTAAGAAACATCTTTCTAAGGCACAACATCGGATGAAGGCTCAAGCCGATAACCACAGAACTGATAGGGAATTTCAAATTGGTGATGTTGTGTTCCTGAAACTGCAAGCTCATAAGCAAACTAGCATGCATGTTGGCAATCAAAAATTGCAACCCCGCTACTTTGGCCTTTTTTGTATAATAGACAGAATTGGTAAGGTAGCTTATCAATTGCAGTTACCTCCATATGCTCAAATTCACAATGTCTTCCATGTTTCACTCCTTAGACCAGCCCATCCAAGCATACCAGCTAATTATCACTTGGCAATCACTACTACTACTCCCATTTTATGTCCTCAGGCAGTACTTGATAAGAGGTTGGTGAAGCGTCACAATGCCCCTACTGTCCAACGTTTGATTCATTGGAAGGACCAATCCCCTGCGGATGCTTCGTGGGAATATGCGGATTATCTAAAACTAAGGTTTCCTTCTTTTTTCCTTGAGGACAAGGAAACTTAAGAGGGGGTATTGATGCAAGCAGTTGGGTAACAACACCGTTTGAAGGAAAAAGCTAACGTATAAGTGATGCGGTGTGTTTTGGGTTGATAGTTGTAGACCGTTACCAATTAATTTCTTTATTTCTTTTCTATTTTGCTTTTCTCTCTCTTGTAGTTTTAGATGAATTGCAGAGCGTATTTGGGGGAGAGTTTGTTAGAGTTTAGTGGAGGAATTGGTTATTTGTAGGGAAGAGATGGATTGGCTAGGTTTATGCCAACAATCACTAAGTGTATTTTTCTCTCTTCTTGGAACTTTCATCTGTAACCCTTTCTCTGTTAATGGATATTGTCTTTTGCCCGATTTTCACTCTCTTCCATTTCCATTAAATCGTTTCTGTGTGCATCATAAACCCACCATATGTTATGTCATATTCTTAAGCAGATCACTTTCATTTGTCTACCAGGAGATTACCTTGTAAATGGAAGCATTCAAAAGCCTGCAAGTTGATTCCTCATGCCTCATAAAAAGAAAAACACTTTATTTTCCAAACATATTGATGTTTAACACACACAAAACTTGAAGCTTCTGTCCAATCTTGTCCTTTTTTATTATTAGTTATATAAGATTTTTTTTGTTCAATATGTGTGATTTCTTGTTGAATTGATTAGTATTAGAATTGGTTGTGTTGTATTCTTAATTTGACTCCAACATAATTATTTCAATTATTGAGAAATTATACTTTTTTTATTAATAATAAGTTATTTATTAATTTTTTGTGTATTCGTTAGTCGCTTAATGATAGGATATTATTGTATTTTTAAAACTAGTTCCTAGGAAATAAATATTTTAACCAAACAATAAATTATAATAATTTTCTGAAATTAATAAGTTAATCAAACATACAAAAATACAACTGAAAAATTTTCCCACTAATACAAATTCTTGAAAAAATTATATTAGTGTCTCTTAAATTTACCATAATTTCTTATTATGTCATTAAATTTTAAAAATATTTCTATTGCATTCTTAACTATTAAAGTCATTAACTTTTCTTGACAGAAAATGTAAAAGTATCAACATACTCTCACATTTTTTTAAATTTTTTTCTTCATTTCTCTTATCTCTTCTCTCTCTCTCTCTCTCGACCTTTCTCTCTTACCTCACTCACTCTTGGCGCCTTCACTCAACCTTTCTCTACCGTAATCTTTCCGCCGCCCATCTCTACCTGTCCACTCTTAAGAAACAAACTCCGCCCACAGTTCCGTGACCAAGGAGTGATTTTCGTCTTATCCCTCTCTCTCTCTCTCTCTCTCAACCCTCTGCCCGCCTTCTCTCATCCCTCTCTCTCTAAATCTAGGAAAACTCAGTGCAAGCAGACATGCCAATCATCAAAAAGAACCTCTCAAGCTTCGTGCAAGAACTTCGAGAAACGCGGTGCTGACATTCATCAAACCCTCTCAACGGCGGAAAGTCAAGCACCATCTCGAATTCCTAGTAGAAATGAAGGGAAAGATGGAAATGAAGGGTAAGAAAAGTCCTACTTCGCAATCTCCATATTTGTCGTGTGTCCACCAAGTGGCGACTATAATGATATGTCGACGCGGTATATATTCAAAGGTCAAACACCATGTCGGCATGTCCGTCAAATATTTGAAAGAATATAATTGAAAAATATAATTAAAAATCATAAAAATATAATACAAATCTAATTTTAACCTCAAATATAATACGGATCCGTCAAATATAATTAAAAAATTATGAAAGAAATTTCATACAAATCTAATTTTAACCTCAAATTTTAATATTTGAAGCAAAGATGAATGTTATACTTTTTTTTTCCTTTTTCGATGAATGGTAAAGATTATTTTTTTAAGGACAAAAATGTCCAAAGCTCAAGTAATATTCAATTACTACTTTATATTTAATAATTTAATAAATTGTTTATCCCGCTAAAATTGTGGATATCGAAAAGATTAAACCCTAAAGAATAAATTACTTGGCAAATAAAGTGAAAAGAAATTTAAATTATGAGCATTACTCTACTTATTATGTGAAAATAAAATTAGGGCTTTTTAATTTACATGAGTATTAAAGTAGTAAACAAAAGATACCTATATAGTACATAAACTTTATTATAATTAGAAGTTCTGGGGCTGTATGATATTAAAAAAGACCAGTTAATATATTATTTTGGCATGTAAAGCTAGAAGTTAACAAATCTAAGTAACGGACTAAAAAAAATAGATGTCTAAGGAGTATGGCGTTGACACCGACCATAATATTTAAGTCAATGAATTCTTAATTCATAAGACTAACAACCGCAGGTACGTTCTTTTATTAGGGCAACAGGAGCCGCAACCGAATGTTGCGGCGAAATATTTGTCTCCCAGGGGAAGTACATCTTGTGATTAAAATGGAAGATCCGTACGAAAAGTCTTAAAACGGCATCATTAATTTTTATGGACATTTCGAAAGCTACGTCCGCCGATGCAGTGCATATATTCATGCAAGTCGCAAACTCAAAGCTCTCACTCAGGGTTGTCTTCTCCTCCATTGAACCACTCACTCACTCCCACTGCAACTCCTTTCTTCCGCCATTAGCCTTGAAGGAGTATTTGTATTTCTGAAGCCAAGCCATTGATTCGACCTTGGCAGCATATAATTAAGATCTTCCATAATTACGATCCAACTCTGCAACTGTACAATCTTGCTTTTTGAGTTTTTTTCTTTTTTCTTTTTTCTTTTTTAGGTTTTCTTTTATTTATTGCGGCACTTTGCCTCTGCTCTGTGAATTTGCTTATGTTCTTCTGTGAATTACAATATCTCTTTGCTACATGCGATGTTTTTTTTTCCTTCTCTTTATGAATCAATTATGAAATACCAGTAGGCGATTAGGTCGGTTTCAATGGAAACAAAGGAGATCAGGGAAAAAGGAGGAGATTTGAGGGTTTTTAAAGGTAAAGGAATGACTGGAAATGAAGGGCGAAACCTAGCATAAAGGGGAAGATGGGAAAATGTTTTTAACCTTCTTCTTAGTTTCAGCTTCTCTCCAGACTCCATTCCAGAAATCATCTCTTCTACATTTTCTATTTTGTTTTCTTAATTTCTCCAAATAATTTGACAAAATTTATTTCCTAATGTTGCAATAAAGACCTATTGTTCCTTCTTTCTCCTCCTTTCCTCTAAATTTAACTCCTATAAGAGTGGGACAAACGGAATAGTACAAGAGGGTCCAAAAAAATCAGTGACATATATCAGGGAAAATTGTAGTTCTACACACTATCAGAACAAATTTGCAGCGATTTTCGACTGTTTATTACATTGTTGATTCTCCAGGTTTTCAAACGCATAATCTCCATTTGTTGATTCGTTTTCATTTGAGGTTGTTGAAACTGAGCAATTAGAGTTAACTGATTTTCCGGTTCTACCATTTGAAAATGACTGTTGACATAATTGCTAGATTAGTCAAGAACAATCTAGAATTTCTAGTAGCTATAAATTTCGCTTCTCCTTTTTATCAGACCAATTTCTTCCTCTTCCAAAAACCATAGAGGTTCTAAAGGTCAACACAAACCCTAGAGTTTCTAAAGGTGGAAATGAAGGGAAAGATGGATCTACACCCTAGAGTTCCTTTCCTCCTAATTTGACAAACGGAATAGCGGTTGTCTTTTCTTTTTTGGGTTTTCTGTTATTTATTGCGGCGCTTTGCTTCTGTTCTGTGAATTTGCTTATGTTCTTCTGTGAACTACAATATCTCTTTTTTTCCCCCTCCTTTTTATGAATCAATTATGAAATATTAGCAGGCGATTAGGTCGCCAAAGAGATGGGGTATTTATACAGAGTTAAGAGGTGTACGGGAAGAATGGTTTGGGGATTACTTGTCAGCATTAGAGCCGTTGATTTGGGGTTTTGTTGGGAAGTATGACGAGTGGAGGGCTAGAATTGAGTGTTGACTTTGGTGTTGATGGGTGGATTTCTGTTATTCTTTTATCCCACAAAAATAAATCAAAACAATTTTTTCATACAGATTAAAAAAATTAGTTGAGTTATTAATTTTATTAGAGATGTTTAAAAATATCCTTATAACTATCCAATAATAATTAACAATACATTTTATTATGCATTTAAATAGAAATAATATATTAAAATGTAACATAACTAATAGTATTAAAAAAGAAATAAAATATATATTGACACAAATATAAAATAAAAAATGACATATTCTTATAAGACGGAAAATTTATTTTTTTGTAAGTCAATGGAGGGAGAGCAAGAGAGAGAGGAGTGGAGATCTAGGTCAGTGTTAATGATAATGTCCTATACAGAATCTATACAGCAATGGAAGAACCTTTTCTCTTTCTTTCCATGGCTTTAGACATTTTTGAATGAATCCATGAATCATGCTCAGATTTTTTTTGTAATCAACATTTGAATTGAAATTGAGAGATTTTCTGACAGTAATTTAGGAACTTAGATTGTTTTAATTATAATATTAGCCAGCGATGAGGCTTTTCTGTTCATATATTTTTTTTCAAAAAGTATAACGTACTATATATAGTTTGTAGGTTGTTAAAACTGAGCAATTAGAGGTAACTAATTTTCTGGTCCTACTATTTGAAACATAGTTTGTAGAAGTAGAAAACATGTGATATATATGTCATAATGTATCGAATAATGTTTTTTTAATTAAATTACTCTGTATCTCTTGAATAAAATTTTCTTATTAAATTTCGAAGCTTTTCTTTTAGGGACAGTGAACTAAAAGTTTTAAAGTATTTTCACATTGCAGGCTCAAATACAAGACTTTTGGTTACAAGGCTTTTGGTTAAAGGAGTAGGAGCTTGCGTTACAGTTCTTGATAATAATATGTTGAATAATGTAGTATGTATTATATTTGTGTAAAATGCTTATTTTGTAAATGTGTTGCTGCTCTATGCTGGCATGAATCAAACAATTATCTTTATATATAGTGTGTTTCACTCCTAAAGTGTACCAAGAAAAAAAGAATCCTCTGGGAAACTAGAATGGAGGAATGATCAGACATTGTCTTCCCAAAAGGTGCATTTGCACCTCTCATGCCGAGCATGTTTCCAATTGGGGGACTAAGCTCATTTGGCACTTAGGGCTTTTCCCCCTACTGATGTTATTGCTGTAAACTTTTGTTTGTAAGTTTCATATGTCGTATTTTTTTTGCCAACCGCCTTTTAGTTCATTATTAGAGTCGCCTTCAATACCAAGAAAGCCTGAATTTAATTGTCAACGGGAGCAAATAAAATAACTTATCAAAAATATGTCTACTATTTTTGCTAGTTTTGATTAGTAGATGAGATAAGGTAAATAGGAGTAAAATTCATTTATATGTTCAATGAGAGTAAGAGATGAAATGAAAAAGGAGTAGCAAGAAGTAAAATGTTCCTTTATTAATGTTAAGAATCCTACATTGTGTAGATATAAAGATAATTAAATATTTATAAACTTGTGCAAATTTCCATAGAATTTCGAGGGATGAGTAAAGTTTTTTAATTATACGATTAACAAAAATCACTTCACTACTGACATCATTTATTGTTTTTCTTCGTTCTTCATGACTTTGTGACTTCATGTGCAGGAAAAATGGATGATTCCGGGATTAAAAGGACTAAAGAAGTGAAGAAACTTCGGAAGATTGCGAAACTCCTTATGTGAAGAACTGTCTATATAGGATGTGCAAGATGTTGACAAAGGTTTTCTTCCTTTACTTCTTTTTTTTGGCTCATTTACTTCAATGATTGTATTACATGCTTCCCTATACGCATAATAGATTGAAGAAATAAGGAAATAATAAGAAAAACAAATCATTCCGTGATTTGAAAAGAGAATACTTCTTGATTTCGAAGAAAGTGAGTTCCACATATGGAAAGTGGACCATGTAAATACTTCTTGATTGTATTTACATGCTTCCCTACCTTGCAATTCATATGGAAAGTGGCTGTTTTCGTCACAAATCCCCACCACAACTCACTCACATGCTCACATGCATATGTTCCTTTCTTCCTCCTTTCCTTTATGGGCTTTTCTCTCTCTCTCTCTCTCCCCCTGCCCCATATATATTTTGTACTCATCTCTTCTACACTATCACATACTCAAATATTCCAATTATCTTCTACTATTTATTTTGATCTTGCTATGTATGCCCACCACCTTTTCTTTTCAATTTCAATTGGATTGGAACTAATAATTAATTGCTCTTCTGACTTCATCATATTCATAAACCCTACTCAGTAATTCTGGCCCTGCAATTATACTCCGCAACTCTTCACTCTTTGATATCATCAAACCATTTTCGCTGCTGTGTGGACCTTGCTATTATTATTCACTCCATGTTTGGTGTTGCGTGCTTAAATTTTTACCATACATGCAGCTGTAGGGCATGACTCATTTTAATTTTTGATGGATTTTCTTACTGATTGTTCTTGAGTGTTAAACAAGATCATTTTTTTTAATTTGTTATTTGTACTTCTTTCAAAGTAAATACAATTGATTTTATAACTTTTTAAGAAGGTCGGGATATTAAATTGAGAAAAGAAAAAATTTGATGGCGATCTTACGGTGGCTCTACGACCTACGTAGTCCCGTATTGCAACTATTTGGAGCTTCACGTGTCCATTTATTGCTACAGTGGAATCCATGGCCATATCCCAACACAATTCACAAGTGTTACATTATCGCATTCTGTTAGGATGTTGGAAGGGCTGATTTACATATTGGTTCGATCCTGAAATTTATTGATTAATTGTGTGTTGCATGCTTTCCTGCTTGGCTCTATAGAGCCTAGCATATAATTAACAGTAACTGCTGTAGAAAAATAAATACTAATTTCGTATTAAAGAAGTCAGTAAGCAAATAAACCATTTGTTTGTAAGGGAATTATTTCTTGTACGGAAGATTCTTGATTTGGAACTTGATTCTCTAACTTATATATTCTACTTTCCTGACATTTAGTTCCCTGTATTTTAGTTGTAGAAATTAACGTGTCTTTGATCATGTTTATGGATCCTATTTATGAACTCTAACCAACAGTTCTTGCGATGAACATCTACGACTGTTACATTTTGAATCTTATATATATTAATTCAATTTGGATGTTTGTTTCACTGGCATACTTAGGTAAGAAAAATCCAAGTCTACATAACTAGACTACAAACTTATGGTTACAACTGTTTTAAAATTAAATTGTTAATTTCTTTAGTATTTTTCCACCTGTAATACAGAGGAATTAGAAACTCTCTGTTACCCTGCATCGTGAGGAGAAGAAAGCTCATGGAAATATAACCTTAGATAATGTCTACATCTGCAGTAATAAAGTAGTGAAACTCATCAACAGTTTAAATGTTGATGGGAATAAGAGATCATACGAGCAAGATTTTCTTTCTCTGAAAGTTCTTCTGGAAGGAATACTTGAAAAAAGTGAAGATCGTCCCGAGGACTTGTCGCATTTTTTAGATCTCATAGCTGCACTTTCAGGAAGGTACGGTGATTCATTTTTTTTTTCTTTTCTTTTTGGCGTTCCGAGGGATATTTTCTTATTGTTTAAATAATCTTTTCTCTCTTTTGCTTTACTAATTATTGTATGAATGCCTGTTTTTAGTATATATTTGGTTGCTTTTTGTAGATAAAAACACAAAGCTTGTTTGAAAAGTGTAGAATTTAGCGGATAATTTATTTTTGAATAATAAAAAAGTAGAGATAGTTACACGTATTCTATTTAAAAAAAAACATATTATATGCTAATTGTTAAAATACGTTAAATATTGTTCTTGCCAAACAAGTAGTAGAATTGAATGTGTGTGTGGGTTGAATATATAAAACAAACATGCCTAATTATTGGTTTAGTTGGATGTTCGTTGTGTATTTTTACCGGTGTTTTTCTTTGCTAGTTGAATTTTAGGTTTTTCCATGGTGCTGAATTACCAAATGTAACAACTATATTAAAATGTGAATATAAGATAATAATGTTCATATTTTTTTTCGTTTTTCTATGGTGTCAGGAAATTACACTGATCACTTCCTCTTGTATACGTCTGAATCTTTCGATTGGAAATGGGAAATTGTTTAAAATCATCCAGTTTTCTGGCCAATAACCAATAGAATAAATTTCATTCTGATCATATGTTTGGAATATCTGGCGCAACATGGGAGTTAATTTGGAGAGCAATTTAGGAATGCTGTGGGTAGGATTCCAATTGAGGTTACTGATACATGCTGGTGAGGTAAGAATTACTAAACCTTAACTTTTCTGTTTATTTTTTTTTCTTATCTCTTAAATTTATAAGTTCATGTTGATCTTTTGCAGTACATGACGGATTGGAAGCAGGAGACCGCGGAAAAAGACTTGTACGTTCTATCTCCTAGGTTTCTTCCCTGGCTTGTGCAAGAGGCGTACCATCTAAAACAGGTGAGAGATGCTGCGCCTTCACTTTGACTTTCTAGGGACGAGAAGATAAGGCGCTCAGATCTTAATTTTTCTACCTGTTGTGATTGATAACAAGAAGTATTTTTGCTGCGGGAAGATTTCGTAATGAAGTAAAACCTGAGGAGCTTAGGACTCGTGTTGCCAAAATTTTGCAGCGAATATGTTTAAATATGTTTGGTGTGCTTTCTCTATAAATTGGAGTGAGTTCAATTCTTCATCGCTTGTATGATCTCTTGGATCCTTAGCATATATGAGCAGAAACTCCCCACACGGCAACCACTTAGCCTCCCATTTAATTGCCTTCTCCGCTAATTTTCCCCACACCTCCGAATTAATTTAATTTTCGGCTCCACTCCCACACTCTCTGCAACAATACCCCCAAGCGTATATCACAAGTTACTGCGTTTTCTTGTGATTATTTGCCGTCGTCCTAACTTAAGGCTAACGGATTTACCCTAATTAAAAATCAATAATTTTAAGTGTGGACTATTTTTTTCTAGTTGAACTTTTCA
>CAODLS011172438.1:0-14142 GCA_948243855.1 Flueggea neowawraea
TAGAACATTGCGCACGTATTATTTGTTGAAATGTTTGAGTGAAATCTGATGCCTCCAATCAATGAGCTGTCAAGAAATATGAGCTCAGTTACTGCAATTCTGTTTTGAGTTCTAATGCAGGTTCTTCAGTATCAAAGCCAACTTCCCAGTCTAATGTGGTGGTTCAATTTTGTCTTTCAATTTTGAGTTCTAATGCAGTGGTTCAATTTTTGAGTTTTAATGCAGTGGTTCAATTTGTTGTCTTTCAAATGTGTGAAAGATCCCCGTTTTGGGGAGTTGTAAATTTCTTGAATTAAAGTTTTATACTGATTCGTTCATTTATTAGTATGCAAGTCAGTAATGTTTGGGATTTTGATATTAATGCGGAGTGGAGATCTTCTGATTTTCTTATAAATCTATTCAAATTAGTGATTTTTACGCCAATTAGCTGTGGGACGGCGGGTCGAGAAGAGGGAGGAGGGAGATAAGCAGATAGGAAGAGAGAGGAGCAAAAGAGGAGGCTGGCAACGGCGGCACTGTTGACTAGAGAGAGGAGAGAGACGATTAGAGAGTTAGTAAATATATTTTAAATCTAAGAATAAATTTATTTTTTTTATTTTTTTGAGTAAAACTAATGGTATTAATGTCTAAATATCGAAACAGTTAATTTTAAAAATAAAAGAATCGTAAAAGAGAATCGCCAAGAATTTTACCTTTTATATTCCATCCGTTCTTGAGTTGAACCAAACAAGTGTTACTTGGTGAGGCATCTTTGTGGCACATGAGATATTCGCAAATAGCAAAACTGGCTCAGTTGAATTTTAAAAGGAAAATTACACGTTAGGTCGAGCACATGAAAATATTTATAAAAGACGATCTCAACTATTTTCTGTATGGGTTTATCTTTCGTCAGTAACACCTTTGTCCTAGATATTTGCTTTACTTTTAGTGTATATTCTATTTTTTAAAAGAAAAAGTAAAGGTGGTGGTTAAATACACCTATTCAAAATTTTTTCAAATTTAAGGGTCGAAGTTTTAATTCTTAACCAAAAGTTAATACCCCTTTGTCTCATAATTTTTTATTAAATATTTTTTTATTTTTCTTAAAATGTAGTCTATTTTCTTTCTTGAATTAATTTTATAATAAAATATCAATGTTATCCTCGTTAATATTGAGTTACACTCAAATTCCGATGCAAGATATCTAATTATAACTAAAAATAAAAATATAATTAATGCATTTGTATAGAAAAAAGTATAAAATTTAACGTATTACTCTATCCGTGTTATAATAATAGACACTAAATATTTTTTACATAAATCAAGAAATGGTAGTTTAATAGTTAAACTTATTTAATTTTATAAGTTTTTTTGATTTATATCCTTCGAATAAATAATTTGGTGTTAAATAAATTAGTTGAAAAAGATATTTGTAGTGTTATGCTTTCATATCGCCTAGGAGTCGAGGTTAATGGTTATAAGCACATTTCTCTCTCAAACCACTGAGACTCTTTTTCTTAGACAAAACCGTGAGGGTCAATGAGCCCAGAGCGGATAATACATCAGTGGATGGACCTAGCGCACGATCATCGAGGGACATGGTCTACAATAATTTGCGTCGTATGTGGGAACTCGAGCAAAAAACGTTGAGTTAAAAGCTGTGTTTCTAAACCCTTTAACCTTGACTGATGGCTATTATAGTGTATGCTCCCATATCGCATAAGAGTCGAAGCAAAATGCCGCTTATAAGCACATTCCTCCTTCAAACCACTGAAGCACCTTTTCGAAGATAAAACTGTGAGAGCCCATGATGCCAGAGTGAATAATACTTCAGTGGATGGGTCTAACGCACGATCGTCGAGAGATATGATCCACAACAATATTAAATAATAATAATATTATAATTTTACTAATAATAAATGTAATAAAAAAGTATATATATTATTTTGATCCCTATTATTATATAAAAAGGGTAATATTTTGAAACACTTAAAATAAAAAAATATATATTTATGATTATGAAACAGAAAGAGTATTACTTAAGAGAAAAATATTTTGATGCATTGAAAGAAAAGAAAAGGAAATTTTTTTTTTGGATGAATTCACTTTTTTTTCTTAATCTACGTGCAAACACAAAATAGATATTAGACGGAAGAAGTAATAGAAGACGTAAATATTTTACTACTATCATATTCCATTCATAGTGTAATAAACCAGATTAATCCATCTTATTGAGATTGACCCAAAAAACAGTTCAAGGAAGGAAAGTCGTATTTTTCTCGCTTGGTGGTAGACAGACTACTCAGTCGATCCTGTTGACGATTGGACATAAACCAAAACACAGTTCAAAGAGAAAACATCATATTGACCCCCCAAAAAAAAAGAATATTCAAAAAGATCCATACATAATTTGCTGGAAGCAAAGAGTAGTCACATCATCGTTTAGGTAAGGTTTCTTTGCTCTGTTTTTTTCACATGTTCGAATCTTATCTTAGTGTTATTTGTGAGGACTGTGTGTTGGAATTTTTTAAGCGGGTCTTAGACTAAATTTTTTGACTTGTAACAATTTTAAAAAAATTACATTAAGAATATTCAGTCTTGTAAGACAAAAACTTTGCTAATTTGTTTCTTTATTTTAGAAGAAACTTCCAAAAAGATTTTAGCCGATTTATTGCAATTGTTACTTCATGAGTTTAGAAAATTTTTAATGCTACTTTTTATTTTATAGTGTATTTTTTGTATAAATAAAGATCATTTTTAAATATATAGACTGAAAATAAGAAGTGTCTCTACTGTTAATCTTTAAAATTAAATATTTTTATTTTAAAAATAATAAAAATAATAATATGAAAATATAGAATAAATATAAAAAGAGTTGTTAAAATGACATGAAAATTTGAGCTTTATCTTTAATTCAAAGAATAGAAAGTGATTTGCTCATTAAAATGTGAAGAGTCAAAAGTACTCTTTATTTTATATATAAACTATAAAGAGAACATTGGTGCTCAAACATTTGTATTGAATCTTTAAAATAAATAATTTTTTATTTTTAAAGAACCCATTAGAGATGCTCTTATAAAACCTATACGTTTTATGTTCTCAATTTTTATTTACTCCCTCCATTACTCTTTTAATTAAGGTTAAGCCACGTTCATTAAAAAAATTAGAATTTGTTTATTATAATACTATTTTATTTATGATTATCAAAGTACAACCATTTATTATAAATTATTAAATACAAGGATAAATTTGAAAAATTATGTTCACAACTTTTTGATTTTATAAAGTGCCAAATATTTTGGTAAAAGAGAATTTTTCTAAAAGGACATTATTTGCTTGCATGCACATCGAATTTTTAATATTTAATGTTAAAATTAATTCAAGTATTAATGAGTTGTTAACAAAGGTTTTCCATGGTTTTAATCCACTACTAAGTTACTTAACAATTTCAACAAAATCATTACTTTTAAATAAAAATATTAGATGCAATTCCTTAAATTTTTTTCCCTCAAGATCAGTATCCTGGAATCTTGGATTTTGTTGATCCAAGAACACTTGTTATGTAATTAGTTAAAAAAAACCTCTTATGGATTAATAAGTACGTACTTAAGCATGTACAAATGCTAGTAGGAAATTTTTTAAAGCACTTGTTATTTTTTGATAAATCATTTTAGTTGCTCGTAAAAAAAATCAAACCAATACTTTTTTAATTAGTATTGAAGTTAATTTCAGTATTAAGAAGTCGTCTTAATAGAAAATACTCGTTATTAATTAGTTTATCATCAAAGGTCAAGATCACAAACCCTAGTTTACGAGAAATCCTAACCATCCACGTATTTTACACCACATCCAAGTAACAGCAAAAACATTTTACGAAGATGCCAAACCCTATTTTGGGAGGTTGGTAGTCATCATTCATCAATGTGTCTAAAAGCATGCACTATAGATTCTATTTTGCTTTAACGCCAAAAATATGCCACCTCTTGTCTTGTGTTGGTGACCAGGTTCAATGAACCTGACACCGATCTTCTCCTCCTTTTTAACTTGTGTTTTCATGGAGTAACTCAATTCCATGAAAATAACACTACAAGAGAAACTATAAAGAGACGTCCAACATATTTCCTACATGAAGCCTCTTCCTTCACTTCCAATAATACTTTCAAGTCTCAATGTTTGAGTAACATCTTCCATTTAAGGTATGTTCTTGTTAAGTTCATTTTCTTTCTTTGCATTTTTAGGTATTTACTATATCCTATATGAGTTTGTCCTCAAATTTAGTAGTCGTGATGATCCGTTGTTGTTTTTTCTATAAGCATTTTGTTTATCTAGGTTGATAAAGTTTCATTTCTTTCTTGCGCCCTTGAAATGAATTGAGAGTTTTTTTTAATATCTTATCATGCTTGATTAATAAGAAGAAAGAAAAAAAAAAAGCAAACTGATAATTTGAGTTGAAAGTAAGAATTTTTATGATCACCAAAAAAATGTTGTAGGAGAGTTAATAAAAGATTTTAATCGTATGTTTGATATACATTTAGATGCATTTGTATTTGTCACTTTGTGATATGTAAATATTTGGTATTTTCAAAGTTTTTGGTCGTAAATTAATCAAATCGGCAGCGGCAGGATTATCTGTTAAGAGATCAGTCAGTTTTAAATACTAAAAAAGATAATTGTTTGGAGGAGAAAAAACTGTTAATATTTTTATCTTCAAGGTGGATAACCGTAATTTTGTAAAAAAAAAATCAAAATAAACTTTTCTTTCCTAAAATCAGGCCTTAAAAGTATGTATAAATATCAAGAATCAGAACCACGCTATATATAAAGTGAATATAAATATAATAAAGAACTATAAATGGCAACGTTTTTTTCTATTTTCAAAAATGGCTATTATTATTTTTTTCATGAAGTGAATAATTCTCAAGACTCTTCGCCCTTATTTAGATAATCAAGACGTTGCCCCACGCCATGAAAATTTAGCTTTCCTCCAAGCTTTCTCCAGTGGTGAAATATTCTTCTATTTCATTCATAGAATGTTGGCTAAAGTTGTTACGTTTGAATTTTATTTTTTGAAAAACCAGTTTATTTATAAAAATACAGAGAGAAAAATGATAATACCATTTTTTATAGATCATGAACCTTACAAATGGGAAAGTCAATTTCTACAGCTTTAAATTTTTTTGAAAAATCTCTCATCCTATCCATTTCATGTCTTGAATTCTAGATTTCGTAATTTTAAGTATACGTGTTGACCAACTAAGTACCAACTCGACAAAAATAATAATATTATGTTTATGGCTCATATACAGTCTCAATCTTTGTCATTTATGATCTACTCCCACCGTCCCTTTTTTTAGTACACTTTCTAAACGCAAAAGAATTAAAAAGAAACGGTAAAATTTACTATTAAATTTGTTGAATCTTCTTAAATTGACCTTACATTCCTTTGTAGGTATAAAGGAATATTAGTTACACTTCTTAAACATTTAAGAATATTTTAGAAATTTTATTCAAAGGTAATAATCTAAAAAAGAAAGTGAACTATAATTTGATACATCCGAAAATAAAATAACGGACTAAAAAAGGGACGGAGGGAGAAAAAATATATCCTAAGAAATTGGGGTTTACAAATTTTTTAACTCTTCTTTGTCTGAAATTATAATATAATTTCTTTAGATTGATATTTTTGCTATTTTCAGCAATTTGAAAACTAAAATGAGTGAGAATAAATAATTCCACAATGATTTCTTTATGAAAAGTTGATACAACTTAGATATATATACACATGAGAAGAAGAAAGATGAGAATAAATTAATTAGACTAACAACCTAACAAACTTAAATTAAACCAAATCAAATCGAATCAAATCAAATCAAATCAACAATCTCTGAAATACTGGTCTAATTTGAGAACGACAATGTTCTTGTTTTCTTAACCGGATTTTTATTTCATATTTAATTGGCAGAAATATAATTAATAAAGAAGCAAACCAGATAGGTATGGACCAATAAAATCTTGCTAATACAATTGAATTGAGTTTGGCTAATATTATATGACCATAAAATAAACTGACAATTCTCCATAAAAAAAAACTGACGATGGAATTAATTTTTTTAATTAATTTTGAAGTCGACACATTGTAGTTGGTATGTTTGATATTTTATGTGAATAATTTTCCTTGCATCACTTTCCAACTGCTATTTTTTTCCATTAAAGTCTAATAATCCAAATCCCTTTTAATGTTTTTTTATTAAAATATGGAATCCTGATTGATGCATAAATATTTTGTACGTAAAATAAGAAACACGCAATATATTGGGTCAAAACCCTTGATTTTTCTTTATTTTTTTACCATTCGAAGGCAGTATCCTTCTTTTATAACAAAGGGAAATAAAAAGATGTTATATTTGTGGTATATTTTGGTTATTTAATCTTGACGCGACACATTTGAAATATATAACAGAACAAGATATTTTGGAAATCTTTTCATATCTTTTAGAAGGGATGTGGGGTTGCCCTTATATCAATTCACATCTCTGTACACCCATGTTCATTTATGCTTCAACAAGTCCTTTTCTTTTATTTTCAGAAGAAAAAAAGGGAAAAAGGAGATATAAAAAGATCTTTTGTTCAATTCAATTTATTTAGATTTGTAAATTTAATAGATCGTACAATGTAAAAAGTTAAAGAAATTAAAATACTAAAATGTAAAAATAGAGAAATTAACACATTTTCTAAAATACTCTTATAAGGTCTCATATGCTAAATAGAATAATGTCTAAAATGACTAAAGAGTGAGCTCCATAGTCATTATTTTGCTGTTTTGATAAAGTTCTGATGTATAGGCTTCATTTATAATTTATGCAGTGAGGTATGGCTTTATTGGTATGTACAAGCATCAGATACCCCTTTAAAGTGGTTTTCTTGGAGCCTTTCGAGGTTGAACATGGAATCCAAATTCAGCAGGTGATCCCCACACATGTTTCAAGATTTCGCAGAGCACGTAGCAGAATCTTCAAAGTCGAATCCGCAGAGACTCATCAAGAGTTCTTCAAAGAAGATGAACTTCTGATTCATTAATGGCAAATTGGCAATTGTGAAGAACTAGAATCAAGAACATTACAAAGCATCTGCTGTGTCACAGAAATGTGGTTCAGATAGATTCTATGTTCTTGCATTTTGCGGTGAGAAGGAAAAAAAGAAAAGAGTTCCCCTTTTGAAACTTCAGAAAATGATTCTTCAGAAAAGAAAGAGTTCCCCTTTTGAAACTTCAAAAATTTCTTCATTTTCCGTTCATGGATTTTAGGCAGAGGAAGCGATAAAGCAGGGTAAAATTCTACGAATTTTCTGTTTTGGTTTAATGCAGGTGTTAGCAGAAGCAATAAAGAAACAATGGCAGAAAACATTTCTGATATTCTAGCTTCCACTATTTGAACAAGAATGTAACTCGTATGTTTTGTTCTCAATTTGATGCTATCTCAACAAAATGGCTGTGAAATGTTCTATAATCCTCTGCAGTATGGAACGAGTGCAGAATTTCTTCATTTAATTTATTTAATTGTTGCTAATTGTGCACAAATAATACTTTATCAACCCAGTGAAACCTGTAAACCTAACATCTTGTTTAACTCTGCGACTTTAATCTAAATCTGGGAGTCGAACTCACTTTTTAACGCTAGAGAAATGTTCTACTTGCAATGAGTTATAAGTGTATTGGCAATTTAATATAATTTTGCAATTAATTTTTTGTTTTCTTAGATTTTGCAACTTGAAATAATCTAAATTTTATTATGACAATCAACCTTATGCGCTTCTAAAAAAACAAAAAGAACAGTTCATTTGCTTCCTAAAACGAACTTAAAAGCGGTTTTCCTGTCCTGCATAGCCCGAATGTTGGATATATCACTACCAAATTCCTACAATTTCTATGGAAAGTTTTAACAATTTCTTAATCTTACATAGTCCGAGTCTTTAACCTCCATCAACCTCACTTTATATCCAATGAATTCTTGCTTTAAGATACAAACCCCCATCAAAAAAATTAAATAGAATTTAAGTTTTACACAAGTAAACAGAAATGAAGTTTCACATATTTGTTTTTGGTAGATTGGCTACCATGTGAATCGAATCCTCGATGAAGACGAGCTCAATACACATATTAAGTTTTTATTTTTCAAACTATTATTACTTTTTATAGATCATATATTAGACCTCATAAAATGGGAGATCAATTTCTAAATCTTGAAAATCTTAGAAAATTCCATCTGAATACCTTGAATCCAAAACTTCACAGTTTTAGGTACGGATACTTACTAATTGAACTACCTAATTTCGACACATATTAAATTTTATATTGCAATAATACCTTTCCACCCATAAATTCACAGAATAAATTTTTAATTTTGTTAGGTCTACTATTCAACAAAATTGAAACCATTCTCGGCGTTTTTCTTTTGAATAATTTTTTTCTAGAACCGAATTGTTGCAATAGCTCTTACAACATTTCTTATTAAAGTGTAATATTTTTTACTAAAATTTATAATTTTGTGATTAATAATTAATTAATAATTTTTATTTACATATTAAAAAATTTGACAATTTTAACAAAGGAAATTATACATTAATAAAAAAACATTATATTTTAATAAAAAAATTGCAGAGCAAATTATCCTTTTTTTTTACCAACTAGATTCTCAATTTACGAGAAAAATCAACTTTCCAAAATTTTTGAAAAAAATAATCTCACAAAAGCAAAGCAAGTAGACTCTAAACTCTTCCAATTGAAGAGGAAATCAACCACAAGTTTTGACAATTTAATATCTCATAAACAAGGAAAAAAAAACCCCCCAATTCTGTACACTTTTCAAGCCTTCTTTTCTTTCACTGAAGGTGCCTTGAAGAACAATCTGTAAATCAAAGCAGCAAAAATACCACCAATAAAAGGACCGATCCAATAAACATAAAACAACTCCCAAGTGTTATGAAAATTATTCACATATGCCCATCCATATGCATTAGCAGGATTAACCAGCCTCACAGTAGTCAAAGCCACTAAATAAATCTGCAACACCAGATTTTTAGGGCCTTTCAGCATAACAAGAATCAAGGAAAGAGAAAACACAAAACCCAGAAGCCCTTCAACAATTGCTCCGGTATTCAAGTCTACTTTCTAGGATGGACCTTTAAGAACATGCTTGTATTGCTCTGGCATTAGTTTCAGGAGAGCCATGGCTCCAACAACACCACCAGCAGCTTGAGCTGGAAGCCTAACTGCCAGGCTGAAGAGTGAAGCATCAGGTTTAAGTCATGCAGCATAGAAGAACGCTGTTGTTGTTGGATTGAAACAGCACCACCCATTAGAGCTCCTATGAAGCTGAAAGTGACAACAAATAGTGTTGCCACATTTATGCCTATGAAGAAACCCAAAATTGACTTGGGTTCAAAACCCATATAAGATGATTTGTGGATGTTGAGATTCCCCTTAAGGGTAAGCTGAAAACCCACATGGATGTCAATAATGCATCTGCTACTGCAGCCTTGATCACTCCCATTTTTTGTTTCTCTTTTGGCCTGCCAGTGCTTTAGTATTGATGGTGGTTGCTGTGGTTTAGAATTATTTTGTGTTTATCAGGTCATCTGTAATGTTTAGTACTAAATTTTACTTTAAAATAAAATAATTTTAACATTAATTATTATTTTATTTCTAGAGTTAGTATCAAATTTTATACTAAAAAAATATTATATAAAATATTCTTTCACTCTTTCTTTTATTTCAATATTTCAAATATATAATTAAATAATTTTTTAATTATTAATTATTGTTTATATAATAATTTTAAAATTTTAAAATATTGTAGAATTTAAAACTAACATTTTTAAAAATTAATTAATTTTATAAATTTAATTAATTAGACATATAAATAATTTTAAATTTCATAAAATATCACAGTTAAAATATAATACAATTATAATTAATACAAATTATTACCAAAGTGTTACATTTAATGTGAGAAAACACACTACAATAAAGATAAATAACTATTAAATTATAGATAAATACTTTTTTAAATTAATGTTAAACCTTTGTATGTATTATTTAATCTTTATATCGATATATTTTTTTATGTTGTATTATTCATATTTTATATTGGTATTTTTTAATTCGTATTAATGTAATTTTTTATTTTTGTGTTATAAACTTTAAATGTTTAGATATGGGTATTTGAGAATTTCTATAATTAATTTTTATCTTATGTATTTAATTTTTTATTATTAAAATTCACATCATAAATTATATTTAAAATACATTATAAATAAATTTTTATTTAGTAATATTTAATTTTAAATTTAAAGTAAAAATATAATAATAATACTAAAATAAATAAGAAAAAAATTATTATAATCAATTTCTAATAATTATTCAGTAAAAATAACAACTAAATTTAATAAAAAATATCAAAAATAGTGTTGTGTTATTAATAAAAACAGAAAAAAATAGTATAAAGATGGTGTAATAAATAGTGTTACACCATTTTTAATATAATATTATTTATTATACTAAATTTATTAAATAATTTAGTGATATATAGGAATTATTTGATGTTGAAACCACATTAAATTTGATATTTTGGTGTTACATTCGAGATACCATTAGTGGTCCAGATGGGGTTGCGAAGAAAACAGAGTGCCTTCTGGGGAATCTCAAGACGCACATGGAGATGGAGGAGATTTAAAAAGTTCGGTTAATTTTATTCGCGATCACTAAAGATTACGGATTTGTGCCTTACAGTCACAGATGTCATGCATTTTTCAAACTGGCCACAAAAGTTCAAAGTTACTTCCTTGTTGGTTACTTTCGCGTTTTTCTTTTGTTGAGAATTACGGGATATTGTTACAACTTATATGATGGACATGTCTCCTCAAATTTTATGCGACGTAGCATGCTTAACTAAACATTTCCATCCTCCTTTTGTTCTTTAATTTCTTGTGGGAAGAGATCTATAGCATTAGATAAATTATTTTCTTTTTGTGGGTAGCTAAATTGTTGTTGCCACGAAATATGTACAATAATAATGATGAATACTTAAATATTCAGAAATTGTGAATGTCGTCTTGAGACCTGAAAATATAAAACACAATGAGATCGGGATGCTCCCTAGGATAGTCTCCGACGCACAAGTCAATAACGATTTTGGCAAAGTAATAGTATGTATAGAAAATAGGACATATCTTGACTAGTTTTCCTCGTCTCTATTTATAGAGTGGTGTTTATTGAATGAATATTGTAACGTCGAATAAACGTTCCTTATTGATGACTATCCATAACGTTTCCGTTACATTTCAAGATTAAATATTTTTAATGGATTTTTATTCATATCATATTAATTGCTTCCCACTCATTTATTCGAATTTTTCAAAGATAAGAGTAAAAAAATATGACATGTGAAGCAAATGCCTTTTATATTCTCATGCGGTTGCGAAGTAAGAGAGATGCGTGCTATTCAGAAATTATTTTCTAGAATGGGAGTACTTCTCTAATTTACCAGACGTTTAGGTTCTCAGTCGGATGTTTGCCTTGCTGCCGTTGAGTTGACTCATGACTACCAACTGGGGACCGTCATTCTCCAATTATTCTTCCTAATTTGGCTGCCACCTTATTCAATTGATTTCGCTCTCAAATTTTCTCCTCTTTTTGATTTGATTCCATTTTGGGCCCAGAAAATTGAAACGTCAATCAAATGCAGATTTGCTCCCAAATTCACAAATAATTTTTGCTTCCAAATTAATTCACTCAATAATCGAATAATTCCCAGAAAATTCAAATGATTAAACGTGAATCAGATGCTTGATTGGCTCCCAAATTGAATTATTTGATTTCTTCTCCATGATTTCCTTCCAGATTTGTGGCACGTTAATCAGTGAATTTACACCTCACTTTGTTTCCATATTTGCTTCATTTATTTTCCTTTCCAATTAAATTCCAAAAATCATGTCCTTGTTCTTTAAACTAAGAATTTTTCCTTGAGCAATTAAATCAGGCTTTTTTGTGCCCTAATTTTAGTGTCTAGCTCCTCTTTGCAGCTGTTGATTTCTTTTCCTGATTGATTCAAATCTAACCTTGGCTCTTTGATTTCGTTCCTTCCTCATCACCCGAAACTCAATTTTCCTGATTTGGCTTTAATTTCGTCCGATTTAGGCTTTATTATCAAGTGCCCAAAATCTCGTGATTGATGCTTCTTAATTTTCTCAATTGTAGCTCCTAAATAAATCCCCTTTTATACCCTTATTTTACTTTGCCTTTGTTCTTCACTGCCACTGTTTCACTGTCTCTCCCAATTGTTCGGCCGGCAAAGTCATTCTAATTACGCCGTTTCTCGTTTTTCCTTCCTCTTTCAGTCTCAGGTTCGCCTCTCCTCATCTTCCTCGACTGATATTTTTTCTGCATTGCTAATTATCTTTTGTATTCAGATGCCTTACTCATGCATGTGTGTATTTGTTTTTTATGCTTTCTTGGCATGTTTTGGTGGCTACAGCTCTGAAGGGGTACAATGGCGATGGTGACTTTGCGTGGCGGCGGCAGCGACATAGGTGTGACTCTGGGTGGCGGCGCTCGTGGTCGGTAACAGCATGTCGTGGCATGGCTCGTGCTTCCCGAAGTGGTTCACTATTTCAGAGGTTCTGGTTCTGGTGCAGTTCGAGGTCCAAGTGGCTCGATGGTTCGAGTGGTTCGATGGTTCGAGCGGTTCACAGTCCCTGATTTGAGTGGTTTGCAGTTGGCGGCTTGCCTGAAATGACACCGTTTGATGTTCGCAGCTTTGCTGTGTTCGATTACGTTGAACGACATATCACCCGCTAGGAGTGAACAACACGTCGTTTACCATTTCGTCCAGACGACAACGCCTAATCCTCCTCCCTGTCGTTCGCTCGCATGCCTGGCAAATCTCAGCGACTCGTCGTTTTTTCCAGATGACTGAATGCCTTTTTCCATCCGATTTTGATGCGTTACCCTGACCATGGTTTTTTTTGCAGGTCGTTTCTATTTGGCTTTTTCCCCATTCTTGGCGACATGTCTTCATCGAGAAAAATAGGTATAATTCTTATATTCCATTTTTAATTTTAACCTATTTATTCGTTATTGTACAAATTTTGTTGATAGCATGTTGTCAAGTCTTCATACTTTTCCAAGGAGTTGTTTGATTTTAGTCATGAGCCTCTCATGCCTCCTTTAGATGTCCACACAATCCAAAACACCTACGGCTTCCCTGAAACTTGGCGAATCTCACTACCCGATTCGAGTTGTCCTTTTCCCTCACGTGCGTCGTTCGATGCGTTCGCGGTGTTCGTGAGTTCGTTGGAACTTGTTGTTTGCTTTCCTCTTCCACCATTAGCTATGAAGTTCCTTTCTGAAAACAAACTTGTCCTAGCTCAACTTCATTCTAAAGGGTGGGCTCATCTTATAGGTTTTCATGTTCGTTGTACTAAAAAAGAGATAGATCCTTCATCGAACCTACTATTTTGCTTCTTCCATACCATGGTGGCTTGGACTCCATTACCTTTCGGAAGTCTTCTGGAATTCATTCCTTCTAGATGACCTTCCTAAGTCCAAATCCAAATCCATTGATCATTGGTTTTTGGTCTATCCCCCTGCCTCTTCTGGGGATGCTCTTCTTGGGTGGTGTCATCACAAAGTTGATGAGCCAAAACTTTCGAGGAAAGATTTGAGGAAAATGTTTGTGGACCAGATTAATACTATGACCATTGGGAATGAGATTGTCCTTTCTACATTGTTAAAGCCTCGAAACCTTGCTGCTGCAGGATGGTGCATTGACCCCAATCTTATACTTACAAACGATCCTTTTCATACTCCTCACCAAGTCGGAATGAGCAATCATGAAAAAGCCACATCTACCTCTTGTTTTGTAATCTCACCAAAAGATCCTTCTCACGATGACACAACTGTCCATTCGCTTGATCCCTTGTCATGCCTATTTAATGATGTCAACTTTTTCCATTCACTTGGATCCAGGCTTCCTTCGCTAGAGGATATTTTTTTTGACGACATCATAAGCGTGTCTTCTAACCCTCTGGATGGCCATATAGATGACTTCTCTGAAAATCCAATTGCTCATGTAGAAGGTGGGCTTGAAGATGCTTCCTCTTTATTGC
>CAODLS011172480.1:0-13893 GCA_948243855.1 Flueggea neowawraea
AAGTTTTGAACTCTGATAAGAGTTTTCGGTAAAAGGGTTTTGGATTTCTGAAGTACTGGGTACAACTTAAAAGGGTTTCATTTTAAAAGCACTGATAAGATAAAATCATTTTTGAAAGGCTTTACTTTGGTTTTGAAAGCATGACAACTTTAATAAGGTTTGGAAAGATTCTTTAAAGATTCTGGTTTAGTTCCAGAAGGATTTTGTGCATGTTGTTTGCTTTGGTTGCAAACGATTTTGAAATGTTTTCGTGGAAACCATACTATGTATATAGTGTATACGTATGTATACCTGTCGTATACCGCATGTGTTAGTTTTCAAATGGTTTTCAAACCAGTCTTTGTGAGGCATGTATGAGGCGATCTTGAGTGTTGTCCCTCACTCACAGGGTTTGACCCTTTTTCTTTGTTTGTTTTGTCCCTGTTATTATCATCTTGCAGATGACTCTTCTGGATTATGTTCGTTGGCTTTTGATGCTTAGTGAGGGATTTTGATGTTGCAGTTAGTGCCCTTTTTACCGGGCCCATTTGTATGATTTGTTAGATACTCCACACCGGGTTCCAGTGGGAGGTGTTTATGTTTTTGACATTTCAAATGTTTTAATTGAAAATAATTTCCGCACTTAATACTATATATGTTTTGTTTTTAATAAACAAAGTTTATACTTTTATTTGTTTTTCATATTTCTTTAAATATGATATTTGGGTAGAAGTTTTGTACTATGGAGGTTTGTGCGGGATGAGCCAGGCTCCCATAGACGGTTCACCTCGTACGCTGGTTATGGTCCCGAGAATGGGTCGTGACACCTTCGCCTCCAAATGCCAATGACCGCCCAACCGTCATGCTCAGTGATCGGTGAAAACACAGATGGAGACACGACAAAGGCAGAGCTGAGATGCTAAAGAGAGAATCGTCGGCAAAAGGAAGTGAGGCGGTACGACCAAGACGACGCTAAGAGATAAGCGTCGAGGATAGGAGGCGATGGGGGAAGGAGGAGGAGTGACTGAGAAAGGACGAGAAGGAGCGGTGGAGGAAGGTGACCCGATCAACTGAGACGACAGAGCTGCGAGCAAAGGAAGGACTATCGGAGAGAGAACTTAGATAGAGAGAGAAACAGATGATGGAGTTGCGAAGAAATGAGGAGAGAAAACGAAGCGACAGGTGAGGGCGGCGGGCGGAGGAGTTATAGGGTTTCTCTTGAGGGGAAAAGGTGAATGAGAGGAAGGAGAGGAAGAGAGAGAAACATGAGTTTGAGAGAGAGGGAAGGGAGGAGAGATAAAAAAATAGAAAAAAGAAAGAAAATTTGATTTTTATTTGAAGGAATGTGGTATTTTTAAGATTAGATTTCAAAACATTAGTATATAATAAAGCTAAAATTGAAAAAAATGGCATTCACTTTAGGTGTTATTTGTCCAAATCTAAATGTTAATTTAGACATACCACGTAATTACTCAATGTACAATTTCTTCCGATTTCAAGAGGAATCTGAGCCCACGGATATCAAACAACACAGAGTTGTTTGTAATGGCTCATATGAAATTGAGGAAATTATGCAGCGAAACTTTCATAGTTTGCAGTAATGCTAACACAACTATGTTATTTATGAGAAAACCAAGTTTGTTGAATTATTTACAAGAATTCCAGACTATTTTACTTAAATTTCTCTTCAATTCCTCTGTCTCTCTCTCTTCAAATTTGTCACTCCTCTCTCTTTGTCCGTCCTCCACCATTGCGCTCTCTCTATTTTCGTCCTCAACCACCGTTCGCTCTTTCTTTGCCGTTCTCTTTTACCAGTGCTTTCTCTATTTGTCATTCTCCCCGTCGTCGTTCTCCTCATCATTCTCTCAGAGTCTATTGAAGAGATTCACAAGGTTCGATTGTGACACACTAAAGAACAATGTCATTCTTCTTGTCCTTATCGTTCTTTATGTCAATCTTTTTCAATTTCGATCTATCATTAGTTTGAATATAGGCAAGAGAGATGATGATTGTGGAAGTGGAAGTGGAAGAGAGGCAGTGAAGTGGCTATGGGGAAAAAAGATCCTTGAACCGTCCGAATTATTTAACACACTTTATATTAGACCGTCAGTGGAAATTCTCTTTTGCTTAAGCCTCATGTAAAAAACTCAACTTTTTTTATATAATAGATTAGACTCGTAATCGTCTTTTACAATCTTCTTGCTTATGCAAGTTAACTAACTCAAATCCATAATCAACACACTAGACACCTATACAGTCATACCAACTCAGCAAAAATAGGAATTGAATACAACATTGAAATGGCAAAAGATGACCCCAGAAATTCAAGAAAAGCCCTAAATACGAATAAGAGAACCAAGTGTGTGCTATATGTGATCCTAAGAAAAGAATAAAGAAGCATGAATGGCAACAAATGATCCCAGAAATTCAAGAAAAGGTATAATTACGAACTAGAGAACCAAATGTGGCCTACATATGATCCCAAACATGATATCCTTTCTCATATTTTGCAAACAAGTAACAAAGAATAGAAGTAAACAAAACCTAGTCAAATCAATTACTCTTGATTGAAACTGACCACCAAACTAGAACAACATAAAATTCTTGCTCATTCCTTTAAGACTATTGGTTGATTGGAATCAGACCAAAACCGCACCTACCAAATTCTAACAAGTCAAAAAACCTCTCTCTAATAATGTCCAATCCTACCATTCTAAGAGCATCTCCAACTATAGTCTAATGAGAGTCTATTAAACTCCAAAAGCATTGGACCATGGTTGAACATGGTCTAATGCATTTGGACGGTTCAATATTCAATCCAATGTAAAAATATTTCCTTTTTTAATTTCTTTTTTGGTTGTTTTGTGTTTATAAGTATATGATCGATGTCCTACTTTTTTCATAATTTATCTCCATTATTTTGTCCATAACATTAAGAAAAATTATAAAATTTATTCAATTAAATCATTAACATATTTTTTATACCTATTTATATTATTTGAATGAAATAGTATTTTTTATATTTAAAATAATTAAATTTTCTACAAATAGATTATCCTATTATTTGTAGAATATGTCATTTCTCATTGATTAAAAATATTAAATTATTTGTTTGAAAAAAATGTATTTTATGTAATATATATTGTAAAAAAAAATTAAATAAAAAGTAGAATGATATTGGATCTCATTGCAGAGTTTAATAATAGTCTAAACTATTGTAGAAAAATGGTTTAATGAGGAAAGATTTAATAAAATGCTGATATGATATTAAATCAGATCATTTGAGTCTAAACTATAGAGGATGCCCTAAGCGTTAAACTGATCTCTTATTGAAAAAGACCCACGTAAGATATAGAGGGATTGAAGAGAACCAAGTGTGGCCTACATATGATTCCAAACATGATATCCTCTCCCATATTCTGCCAACAAGTAACAAAGAATAGAAGCAAACAAAACTCGGTCACTACTGGAATTTTGATGACCCCAATTACTCCTAATTGAAACCAACCAGTGAACCACAACAACATAAAATTCTTGCTCATTCCTCTGAGACTGTTGGCTAAATGGAATCGGACCGAGACCCCGCCTACTGCGATTCCAACTCACCTACAACTCATTGGCCAACGAAACCAAGCATGTTTACATTGGTATATTATTCACTAGTTCAATAAGTATCCCATTTACTCAGTCATGTAGCTGACTTAGCCATTAATTTCACATCTTCGAGATGACCCACGAAACATATCTAGAAATTGGCGAGAAATTCTATGAGAAAAGTGGGCACATTGTCAGCGTATGATAATTGAAAGATGAGTTTGTGTCCACACTAAGGTGGTGGGTCTCAATGACAATGTTTCTGTACGTGTAGTCGATGTCCATACCAATAACCATGTCATTACACTGAAAGTAACAAACAAGCATGCATCAGAGCTAAATGCCTGCCATATTGCCTCTGGAAGTGACTATAACATTGAGCTGAACCTTATACAAATTCACGTCGACTGACTGGAAAATTGGTGCAACATATATTTAAACACAATACACATTACGATCGTAGTTCATCTCTAATATTAACTAAAAATGATCTTTTCCTTTCTTTCCTCAATGAACTACAAAACTATTTTTTTTGTAGACTTCTTTTGGCTCTCTTCTTGAAATAATGGATTCAATCTAGACGTTGTCATCCCTGAATCGGACTGGTGATTTGGCCCGAAATAGCAATAGACCGAACCAGAACTGGCCAAATCGCCCACCATGGCCCTCCCATTCCAGAGAATGTCAATTTTGGACCGTTGGCGTCCATTTAGTCAGAAATTGAATACAACAATATTTTAAAAATATGTTTGAACCTGACCAAATCGGAACCGTTGACCGAACCAACACAAATCGTTGACCAAACCGCCACAAACCGAAACCGAACTTCCAGAACCGCCCTTGAGCAGTTTTGTTCCAGTTTAGAGGGTTCCTTGATTGTTAGTGTTAGTGCCCTAGTCCAATTAATTATATAAATTGTCATTTGCTTTATTATTTAATAAAGAGACATTTCATTTTGTATCTATGAAATATTATAGTTTATGATGATAAAACTTTCTTGAATAGTTTATTCTTTTTTATGTCATCAAGTTTGACTTGAAAGTAAAACTCTAAGGTAAAAATGAATACTATTCTAAATGTTCCTAATCAATTGTTATCGTGATAATGATAATGAAGTAAGGTTGGTATGTTGCTAAGTAGATAATTATGTTTTACTGATTATAGAGGTGAAGACATCACTTATAACATAGATACATGTTAGGGAACATGTACTGAACTGACCCGCTATGAAAGCATTTCATGGATTAATGTCACAAGTAGCTTTTTATGCAGTGGTGATATTTGAATCTTTTGACTGAAACTCACTATCGACTCCTACATGAGGAATAACATGTTTTGACTTAGTCAAACGTTATCCGTAACATGGTAACAATAAAGGCTATGATTGGATATGTCATGAATCTTGTAGATGAGTGATAATGAGAGCGACGAATTTATTCCTCTTATGAAGAGTGATATCTCTAGGTCACTTGATGATTATGATTGATCGAATGTATGCATACTCAAATGAATTGATAAAGAGGTTATCAATATCATTTGTCATATCAATCTTCTTGAGATCAAGAAAAACATTAAGCAAGATAAGATTGACATGTAACCATGCATTATGCTTAATTTAGATATCGTGAGACAAAATGATTAAATATCAAACTGTGAAAGGTTAAATAGGATCACCAACTCCACTTGATTTTGAGTTGTCATAATGTATTACTAGATACCACTTATGGACAATAGGCCCAAGTTTTGGGATAAGACCCATTGCCAATTTCGAGTGGGCCTATTGGGTCACACACTAAAATGAATTAGATTGGTTCACAAATATTCTCTCTTATGATAATTAAATTATTAAGTTGATTAATTTGATTAATCATTAATAATTCAGGATTTTATGGTTTATATCTTAAATATAATATAAGATATTATCCATTAATGTAATGGATTTTTAATATAAATTACTTATTGTTAGATTAAGCATGTTTGGATATATTATTATGTGTGACATAATTTCGACCCATGAGAGTTAATAGAAGAGTGATTTATTTAGTAACAATGTATCATGTAATTAAAAGCCCAATAACATTAAATAGCCCATAAAAAATTTGGCACATATACATTATTTGACTAGATCAAAGTTTGACTAAGTCTACTTAAGGTAGTGTATGTTAATTAGAACTCCTAATTAAAGAAGTAGTTTTTATTCTTGTAGGACAAGAAAGAAAAAACCTAATGCATTAAGACTAGGGTTTTTCTAGTGCATATAAAAAAGTGGATCACGCCATTCACATCCTTTCTCATGGCTATGCCAAATTTGTGAGTGCCACTTACAAAGAGAGAAAACTATTTTGTGAGACTAAAATAGAGATTATCAAGTACTAGTACACTAGACCAATCCAAGTAAGTTCGTTTATGTAGATATCTTTAGACACGTTTGTGCAAAGACAACGTGAGGGAAAGGAGTTTCGAGTTTTGTACTAAAAGAAACACCAACACTCCATTCGGTCATACACTCTAGCATCGAATCTTAAGGTAAAATACGCTAACCTAATCGTATATGTTGATGTGTATGGATCATTGATAGAATCATAGGTTTAAAATTTTTATTATTTCTGTTGTCATGCATACTTATGAATGTCATGAAATTAGTCACGAATTCCAACACCTTAAACCCGAAATGTCGGTTCATGAACCGGGGTCACCTCTAATCCGTTCATTAGGTAACGAGATTCTTGAACTAACTAACTGACGATTACTTAGTTGGACGTTATTTTATTCGGTACGAGCAATCCTAGGATGTGATATTGCGCACCATAAAATACCATTCCACATCGGGAGGTATTTAATGTTTGGTTTGGTAGAAATTTTACTTCTACCTAAGTCGAATTCTGAAATTATTTTTTATGTTTAATTAATACACTTCTCAGAGAAAATCTTTAGCCTAACATAAAAATAATTGATTTGGTTGTTTAATTAACTTAAATAGAGCAAATAAACTCAGTTTTAGAGATAAACATCGAAACCTATAATATTTATTTTTCGTGTACAATATATAAATATACTAGCAATATATCCGCGCGATGCATTGAAAATTGTCAAGTAACTAAATTATTTTATTAATTGAAATAAAAATATTTTTGGTAGTTTAATGCATTTTTCATATTGCAATTTTATAGATTTTGAAATACTTTTTTATATACAACATTTTTTGATGAATTGTACGAATAAACTTTCTTGTCACACATGAAAACCTTCCATCAAACTCTACTTTTGACTGTCAAAATCACCACATGCATTTGACCATGAAAACAAAAACAGGTTAGGGAAGATAAAGACCGATATGACATAAAATAGTTTAATGTATTCTTCACATGAAAATTTGTGATTTTAATCTTTTGTATAATTTTTTTTGATCTTTTTAACAACAATTTTTTTAGACAGTGAGGAATTACAATATACTCAAAAGTTTAAGTGGCTTAATTAATATGATATGCTAAGAAAAATGGTCAAAAGATGTATAAAATAAATTAATCATTTATTGCATAATTATTAAAAATATAGATTGCAAAAAAATTAATTATTTTAATATATTAATAAAGCAAACAATTGATCTTCCATAAACCAAAATCTTACATTCATCTTTAATTGAATTTTTAACAATTTTAACCAAAATACACTTAGTGAGACAATCAATCTGATTGTGAATTTATTAGTTCATAATACCCATTTTGGAGAATGCTTTTTTTTGGGCAATTAATCTTCATAACTATAAGAGTAGAGCAATTTTTTTATTTTATAAAAAAAACAATCTAACTCAAACTTTTTGCACATTTTTACCTATTTGACTCAAGCTATATGTTGCATCAGGGTTTATAGTCAGACTTATTTATTTATTTTTTAATAATTTGAGTTTATTTAGTCTAATTTTTGTGCTTCATATCTCGCAAAAGGAAATATTGTACCTAAATATATAATTGCAATAGAATTTTTTTTTTTAAATTAATTATTTTTTATAGCTAAAATTTTTGTTGTTGTTATGATTTTATTTATCATCATATAAACTGATTAACTGCAATAAATCTTTAATGTGAACACATTTTTTATGTTATTTATATAAATTATAATTTATAATATGTGTTTTTTTTATAATTGACGTTTAACTTATTGAAAGGCTCTGAAATAATATCATGTGTCAATTTGGTTGTCTAATTATATATTATAATAACACATGACAAGCTCTACTAATGTCAACAAATTTATATTATTAGATTAACTTTACCCACATATGTATATCTATTTCTCTCTATTTGCTTATCCAACTATTCATATATTTTTCATATTTTCTTCATCTTCTTAATTGTAGATCGTTTTAGTCAATGATATTCGTTGTAGTCGAGTTCTCAGTTTGTAGAATTTTCAAATTAACTTAATATTTTTTATTTGTCCATTTATTTTTGAATTTCTTTGATGGTCAAACAGTTTGATGGATATTATTTGTTCCATTTCAATGTTTTGTTATAATATTTTCAATAATGTTTTGTTGTTTTTCTTTTTTTATTTTAAAATGTTATAATACTTAAAAATGTATAAATATTATTTCTTTGAACGTATAAATTATTTGAATTGATATTACTTATCATTAAAATATAAAAAAATAAAATTTCAGTTTATAAATTTTAATTTATAAATTTATATTAGTATATAGATGAGAATAGTAAAAGAGGACTAGGAGTAAGATAAAATGAGAAGAAAATATAAATGTGCTTTTGACATTGTATTCATTGAAGTAATTAAACTGCACCATCTTCTGTATTTCCTGCTAAACAATTCCAGAAATTAAGGTCACTGACAGTTCCTGCCAAACGTATCTCACCCTACAACATGATATCACTAACCGACCCAAAGAGACAATGAAACCCTACCAATAAATCGTAGCTAAGCCTAGAACACAAACTCCAAATTTGAATCTCTAACTCAACTTCTAGAATCAAGAATCCCCAAAAAATATTGAACAATCAGGAACTGACAAAATGTTACTCTATCAACTGAGGAATGTACCCACAAACACGTACCATTTTGGCAACCCTGTAAGGAACATAAGCGCTGAGACATGCTTTCAGAACCTGCCCATAACTGAGATCTTGTTTTTCCCAATTATTCCCACAAAAAATGTTCTCCAAATTCACTCTCTTGTGGCTCAAGATTTCCTCAACAATAGTCTCCATCGTTTCAAGAAACTCATCGTATTTGTCAAACAACATGTCCCTCAAATTCACAAACCTACCGTTAATTTCCAGTCTCTCCGCGTTGAGATACCTGAACATCAATAAATTACGCCTCATCCGATGTATATCCTCAAAAATCCCCACGAAATGAACATTTTCGTCCAAAAGAAAGGTGCGGAGGGATTCCGGAACGGCGTCGCACTGACAGAGTTGGAAGATTAAGCATTGCCTTCCGATGCTGAGGTGGAAGGTGGCGGGAGACTTGCGCCATTTATTTCCACCGCGTTTGTACTCCACTCCGACGCCGACTACGAGTTGGCGAGTCTCATAGATCATACGAACATCACAAAGAACGTCGCCCAACCACTCGGATGCAACGTCAGCAAAGGGGGTGACAGTGACGTCCACGTAATCGTCAAAGAATCGAACCAGGAACGTACGGAAAAGGAAGGGAAGGTCATATAGGTCGTCGTCGTCTTCGGTGATTTCTGTGATGTCAGTTCCCGGAGGATACCAGGTGTTCGCCGGCATGAAGATTGCTCGCATTGATTCTTCCATCGTGGACTGGATTGGATTGGAGTAGGTTATTGGTTTTTTTTGTAGACTGCTTTTGCCCCTCTTGGTTCTTAAGTAGTGCTTCTGTTCTTGAAGTAACGGGTTTCTTGAAGTAACGAACTAACTGTTCTTTTAGTTGGGAGCGAGGCAACGTTTGTTTTCTGGTGTGGACACTCCTAGGATAGTGATATTGCGCACCCATTTTCACATCGGACGATATACAAGGTTTGCGCCGACCATGGGCTCGCATAATCTTGTGCCACGTTTCTTTGTAGCGCCCAAACTTGACTCGGCCCACGTTTCTTTTTTGTTATTTTGGCCTTTATTTATTCCCAAAATCAAGACACACTTTTCTGTCATTATGAGATTAACGAACAGATACTTCAATTCATGCTCTTGTTTTCAAGCATTGGGCGTGACTTTGTGCTGTGCAAATCAATGGGTATATTTAGTGTTTATTATTATCAATGCTTACAGCAAGGAGTTTTATTTATTTTATAACAATTAAGCACATTAAACTAATTTAATAAACATATATCAGGATCTTCAATAATCAAATACACGTGTGCTAACCTATATACATAGATGGACTGAAAAAATAGATTTGTTATTAACATCATGGAGTGTTCATTAATACAGATAAATTGCACTTATATTCTGTATTTTCCGGCGAAAACAATCCAACACATATAACTTTACTACTGAAAAGAGAAAAGAAAAGAACAACTATTAGGCCCTTGATTGTTCTTTCATTTGATTAATTAATAGATGCTCCATGCTTGTGTTTGCCAGCCATTATAAGTATCTCTATGCTAGTTAACATGGCATTACACGTGGACTAGGCATTACGCTCCACTGTGCCAATTCCTATGTGAACATTCGTTTCTCAGCTTTATAAATTTAAAAAAACAATGTGCATGTCTTTTGATTCAAACCTGACAGAGAGACATGCAGGTTAATGCTCTCTCAGTTTGCTTCAATTCAATGGTATTATTTTTAATTATTATAAGTCAATGATAAACGAAATAGGATTAGTTAGAGTTTTTAAAAATTTCAAATAATTGTGTCATAATTTTGCATTTCGTTTCAATGATAAGACATTATCTAATCACTGACCAGTTGGGATTATCCTATAATTAAGCTGGTAATTAGGATAAAACTTAACCTCAATTTACAAGAGACTTCCTCTGTCACATCATTAGCAACAGAGCGAGGCAATGGTTTATCCGAATCTATTCCTTTATTTAATCTTCTTTATTAAATAAATGCCCAAAAAAACCAAGCACACACCTAATCTAAAGAGAATAAAATATATAAATCATTTTTAACCACAATTTCCGAAATTTATTTCAAAAGGAAAAGAAACAGATTATAAAGCTGAAACGAAGTAGCCTCTTGTCACGTTACACTCAATCAATACAAATTCTAAATTCCGTTAATTTTGCGGTGATCGGTGAAAAGCAAGCAACCAACTTTCCGTCAACTCCAACGATCGAATGGCTCAAAACGATGGTAAATCAATCCCGGTTTTTACCTCTCTCGAACCCGTTTACGGCCGACGATCTCAACTCGACGAAGCCCAGCTTCGGTTCGACACATTGAAATCCAAATTCATCGAAGTTTTTGGTCACCCTCCTGAAGTCTACGCTCGATCTCCAGGTAATATTATGGCTCTCACTATTGACTGAAATTGAGTTTAATTGAATTCAAAGTGAAATCATTGTGAGAGTGACTTGTAGGAAGAGTGAACTTGATTGGAGAACACATAGACTATGAGGGTTACTCGGTGTTGCCCATGGCTATACGCCAGGACACAATCGTCGCTATCCGTAAACACGACGCCGGAGAAGCTGAGAAGTTGATAAAAATTGCGAACGTTAATGACAGTAAGTACACATTGTGTACATATCCAGCTAAGCCTGATCAGGACATTGACTTGAAAAACCATAGATGGGGCCATTATTTCATCTGTGGGTTAGTATCGAATTTTAGTTTTTTGAGTTATTTTTCAGTAATTTTGGTTATTTTTGAATTTTATATTCAGGAAAAATATTATTATGTCTGCAGATACAAGGGGTTTTATGAATATGCTAAATCCAGAGGAGTGGATGTTGCTGAGCCGGTGGGTCTTGACATTGTTGTTGATGGAACTGTACCAACAGGTGATATGATTTTCAATTATTATTGAGCTTTTTGAATAATAATTACTGGAAAGTGAATGCTAATTGTTTACTTTTTGGTTTGGTTGATGTAGGTTCTGGTCTATCAAGCTCTGCGGCATTTGTTTGTTCCTCTACAATTGCTATTATGGCTGCTTTCGGTGTGAAGTTTCAGAAGGTATAAAGCTTTTAGACCTTGGTGACCTTTATTTGTTATGATGAGGAGTGACATTTGGTTGATAGCTTGATACTGTTGTAATTATATTTTTTGTTTGAGATTACTAGAGCTGATAATTTACGCTGATTATGCACTGATTTTAGTTATTTCTATTTAAATGACATGTAATTGTCCAACACTTATTTTTCTCTTGATCAGGAAGAACTCGCGCAACTGACATGTGAGTGTGAAAGGCATATTGGAACACAGTCTGGAGGAATGGACCAGGTTACATCAGTCATCAAATGCCCATAGTCTTTCTTACTCTTTGATTCTAATGTGACACCAACTGTGAAAATATTTTCCTTCTTGTTGTAATAATTTTCTGGGAAGTACCTTTGGTATAGGTTTCTGTGGTTTGTTAAATGCCGTTTTTCGTTATGCTTTTGATGCCCTATATTTGTTAGGAAATCCTTGTTTTTGGCTTTGTAGGCAATATCTATCATGGCAAAACCAGGATTTGCAGAGCTTATTGATTTTAATCCAATTCGTGCAATGGATGTCCAACTTCCTGATGGTGGGACTTTTGTTATAGCACATTCATTGGCAGAGTCTCAGAAAGCAGTTACTGCTGCTACCAATTACAATAACAGAGTTGTTGAGTGTCGATTAGCAGCTGTAAGTATAATTTTTTCCTTAAAGAAATATATTTCTACTTTATTTTTTATTTGCTGAAACATCCTCATTTTGCTTCCACTAAATTCATATTAAAAAAAAATCTTTTTTTAGATTATACTTGGGATAAAGCTGGGAATGAAACCAAACGAAGCTATTTCAAAAGTCAAAACTCTTTCTGATGTTGAAGGGTTGTGTGTATCATTTGCTGGCAGCCATGGTTCTTCTGACCCAGGGGTTGCTGTTAAGGTACATATTACTCTATGTTTTTGTTGTTAAGTACTATATTCTAGCGTGATTATGCCCTGATATAATGATGTTGGATGGTTTTTCATGACTATGCTTTTATACACATACTTTTGCATGATATTATTTTTTTTTTGTTCATAATTGTCACTGTTCCTTGTTCGCTGTAGGAAATTTTGAAAGAGGAGCCATTTACTGCTGAAGATATTGAGCAAATTACAGAAGAAAGTCTATCATCTATCTTCAGCAGTTCTCCCTCTTCTTTAGATGTGCTTAAAGCTGCCAAGCATTTTAAGTTACATCAGGTATTTCTCTTCATCTTCTTGTAGTTTCCTCACATTTTTGGCCCATTTTGTCATCCGTCTACTTGATCAGATTGGAATGAAGTCTGATTTAGGATTTAGGGTATAATAAAAAATGGTGGTTCCCCTTTTTTATAGATATGGACCATCTTTAATTTAATTTCCCTTTGTTTCCCCTTTTTTATAAATATGGACCATCTATAATTTAATTTCACTTTCATCCTCTTTTGCAGAGGGCTGCTCATGTCTACTCTGAAGCTAAACGAGTATATGCTTTCAAGGAAACTGTGTCATCAAACTTGAGGTGTGCTCAAATTGACAGTAAAGTATCCATATTTCTTTTTATGGAGTATTTACTCTTTTTCTTTAGCGTGTCTTTTATGTTTGTTTACTGTTATTAGGGTATGCTCTATAACTTTTTACATACTGGTTTAAGAAAACATTTTAGTTCAAAGACCTGTGGTATAACTCCCCAAGGATTATTTTGCAGTGATGATGACAAGCTAAAGAAGCTGGGTGACCTCATGAATGACAGTCACTACAGCTGCAGTGTTTTGTATGAGTGCAGGTATGTATGTTAAAATTTTAGAATTTGTTGGCAAATGATTTTTTGTGCCACTATGCAAGCGGCTAATTGCTTCTACTCTTCTCAAATGTGTTTGCATCTAGCTGTCCAGAGTTGGAAGAACTCGTAAAGGTTTGTCGGGATCATGGAGCTTTAGGGGCAAGGTTAACAGGAGCAGGGTGGGGCGGTTGTGCAGTTGCTCTAGTGAAAGAGGCCATTGTCCCACAGTTCATCCTTAATTTGAAGGTAATATAAACAATTTTGTTCAATTGCAACAAGCAAAGGTATTAACTGTGGAAACTGATGTCCTTTTTATTATTACCAGGAGAAGTTTTTCCAGTCAAGGATAGACAAAGGAGTGATCAGTAAGAACGACCTTGGGCTCTATGTTTTTGCTTCGAAGCCATCCGGAGGAGCTGCCATTTTCAAGTTTTGATAGCTA
>CAODLS011172483.1:0-10149 GCA_948243855.1 Flueggea neowawraea
TCTTACCAAATGATGAGGGAAACGGTCCCATAAAATCTATTCCCCACACATCAAAAATTTCACATACCAGAATATTGTTGAGTGGCATTTGATCTCTTGGCCCCAAGCTACCTGTTCTTTGACACTTATCACAAGATTTGCAAAACATAAGAGTCATAAAACAATTTAGGCCAATACAATCCACAATCAAGCACCTTATGTGCTGTTCTTTTGGGATCGAAATGCCCACCACATGCATATGAATGACAAAACTACAGAACTAGGGGAACTTTATTTTTAGGCTCACATCTTTTAATAATCTGATCAAAACATAATCTCCATAGATATGGTTCATCCCAAACACAAAATTTTGCCTTTCTTTTTATTTTATCTTTTTCAGCTCTGGATAATTCATCAGGTAATGTTTTAGTAACTAAGAAGTTAACTAAATCAGCATACCAAGGGATTACCTAACTTACTGAAAAGAGATTTTCATCTGGAAACTCATCTTGCAAGGGAGTAGACTTAAAATTCTCAACCAGCCGGCTGAGGTGGTCGGCTACAAGATTCTCGGAACCCTTTTTGTCACGAATTTCCACATCAAACTCTTGTAGCAACAATATCCAGCGAATTAACCTTGGCTTGGCCTCCTTTTTGGACAACAAAAATTTCAGAGCAGTATGGTCGGAGTATACAATCACCTTGGCACCAAGTAAATATGACCAAAACTTCTCTATCCCAAACACAACAGCCAAGAGCTCTTTCTCTGTTGTTGAATAATTTCTTTGAGCTTCACTCAAGGTCATTGAGGCATAATAAATCACATATGGTGCCTTTGCTATCCGTTGACCCAACACTACTCCTACAGTGAAATCACTTGCGTCACACATCATTTCAAAAGGATAATGCCAATCAGGATGTTGAATTATTGGAGTTGAAGTCAGAATCTCCTTGAGCTTGTCGAATGCAATTTTGCAATTTGCATCAAAATCATATTCAATGTCTTTTTGCAACAACCTACATAAAGGTTGAGTGATCTTCGAAAAATTCAGGATAAAGCGGCGATAGAAACTTGCGTGACCGAGAAAGGAGCGCACTTCCTTCACACTTATAGGGTAAGGTAAAGATTTAATTAAATCTACCTTTGCTTTATCAACCTCCAATCCTCTGGAATACACGACATGACCCAAAATTATGCCCTGGTCAACCATGAAATGACACTTTTCATAATTTAAAACTAAATTTGTGTCAATGCACATTTTCAGAATTTTTTCCAGGTTTTGCATACAAGAATCAGACGACTCACCATAAACCGTGAAATCGTCCATAAAGACCTCAATGCAATCTTCAACAAAATCAAAAAAGATACTGACCATGAATCGTTGGAACGTTGCTGGAGCATTACATAGGCCGAATGGCATTCTTCTGTAAGCAAAGGTGCCAAATGGACAGGTGAAGGTAGTCTTCTTCTGATCTTCTAGAGCAACTGTAATCTGGTGGTAACTTGAAAATCCATCTAAACAACAGTAATAAGCTTTTCCCGCTAACCTTTCTAACATCTGATCCACAAAAGGGAGAGGAAAATGGTCTTTTTTGGTTGCTGAGTTCAACTTTCTGTAGTCAATACAAACCCTCCATCCATTTGGCATTTGTGTAGGCACCAATTCACCATCCGAATTTTCAACAACAGTGAACCCAGTTTTCTTCGGAACCACTTGCACTGGACTAACCCAATTGCTATCTGAAATGGCATAAATGATGCCAGCATCAAGTAGCTTCAAAATCTTTTTCTTTACCACCTCCATCATAAGTGGATTTAAGCGACGTCGTGGCTTCCTAGAATACTTTGCATCCTCCTCCATAAGTATTCGGTGCATACATATCGCAGGACTAATGCCTTTTAAATCTGCTATAGTCCAACCCACTGCTTCTTTATGTTTTTTCAAAACCTGCACCAATTTTTCTCCCTGCAAGACACTTAATTTGTTAGAAATAATAACTGGCAATGTCTCGTTTTCACCTAGAAACACATGTTTCAGGTGACTCGGTAGAGTTTTCATTTCTAACTTTGGTGCTTGCACAAGAGAAGGAAGGAGCTTTGCATGAGTTACTGGTAAATCAACAAAAGACACATTATTTTGCATCATTTTTAAAATGTCTAACTCTTGGGCAACAGCTGTCACCATGGGATTAATATCAAAATTAGTGGCTAATCATTGTAATTGTTCAATATCAATCCCATTATCTAGCACCACCTTCAAAGCATCTGCACAAGACACATTAAAATTCTCCTGCACAAAAGAGTCAACAAAATTTACAGAAACAGGTTGCTCATCACAAGGATATTTCATGGAATCATTTATATTGAACTGAACTATTTTTCCATCAAATTCCATTGTCAAAGTTCCTTTGTCTACATCAATTGTAGTTCTAGAGGTCTTAAAAAAATGGTCTTCCTAGCAGCATAGAAATTCAATCAGGGGATTTATCATCACCCATTTTCAAAACATAAAAATATGCTGGAAAAAATAATTTATCCACTTGAACTAAAACATCCTCTAATAGACCTACAGGATACGCATTAGACCTATCAGCAAGTGTGATTACTGTACCTGTTGTTTTAAGAGGTCCCATATTCAAAGATTGATACACAGAGTGTGGCATAATGATTCTGGAAGCTCCCAAATCCAACATAGCCTTTTTAATCAACATAGTTCCTATCCTACAAGAAACTGTAAACTTACCTGGGTCATGGCATTTTGGCGGCAATTTTCTCTGAATCACAGCCGACACATTCTCTCCCACACACACTTTCTCAATTCCCGTTAATTTTTGCTTTGAAGTGCAAAGTTCTTTAAGGAATTTTGCATAGCGGGGAATTTGCTTAATTGCATCTAGCAATGGAATGTTCACTTCTACCTTGCAGAATGTCTCCATGATTTCTTTTTCCTGCTCTTCTTTCTTTGACTTGGCAAACCGGCTAGGAAAAAGCGGAGTGATCTTGTACTCACGGACTGCTGGTGTTTGCTTACAAGGTTGTTTCTCCTCAACTTTATTTGATGCATCCTTTTCAATCTCCTCCTCAACATCTCTCTTAGAGACTGAAGGTGATGGATCCTTCAATTCCTTCCCACTTCTTAAAGTCACTGCATTCGCACTCTGTTTTAGGTTCACCACAGGCTGAGATGGTAACTTCCCTGAATTTTGTGACTCCAGATTGTTGATCGCAGTTGCCATCTGACCAACTTGTTGTTCCAAATTTTGAATACTAGTGTGAGTTTCTTGCTGGAACTTTAAAGTATTGGTCGCCAAAGATTTAACAATATCTTCAAGTGATGTGCTGGATTATGCATTTTGGTTTTGAGATTGTCTCGGCACATATGGTTGTCTAGAAGATTGAAAATTTTGTTGGGGCTGATTTGCTTGTGAATTTCCATATCTGAGATTTGGGTGATCTATCCAAACCGGATTGTAGATGTTGGAAAATGGATTGTAATTCCTTTGTTGTTGCCCAGAAAAATTTCCCATTGCGTATGAATATATTGAATGAATAAGCGTATTGCATATGAATATACGTTTTTCAAAAGAAGTAATTTAATATCATGAAAATTATATCTCTTCGTTCCAATTATATAGGAACTAATCACTTTACACAGAAATTAGAAAATGTCATTTTCAGTAGTTAAACTTATTTAATTTTACAATTTTTTTCTAGTTATACCTTATAATTTCTCAAGAATAAGGGTTTGTTTGATTTGGGATAAGTGAAGAGGAGAAGTGTGACTTCTCACGAAGTAGAAAAATCTCTTGGTCGGTTGACAATTTTTTTTTAACTTTTCGGGAGATCGATCTTCTCACTTCCTTTTGACATCATGAAGTAACTCTTTTGATTAGAAAGTATGAAAGTATAACTTCCTTAGTCGCGAAATCTCTATTTTATGTAAATGTCTTTAAATTATTATTATCTACTATATTTTCTATTTATAAATTATACCATGAATAAATTTTTACTCTGAATGAATTGTACAAAATAATTTCTATAGAATTTATTTTAAATATTTTCTAAATTTCGTATGAATTTTTTGTTTAATTATATAGATTGCTTATAATGAAATTTAGCAGAAAAGAATCCATGCTATATATATGCACAAATTATGTACAATTTTGTTTTTCTATAAGAGCTCTATTTTCATGTAAGTAAAAATAAAAACATTTTTTCTTTAGATTTATCCGTATTATGTGTTTAAATCTGATTATAATTTCAATGTAGACATTATTAACTTTTTCGGACAATTTTTTGCTAAGTATAACTTTTAATTAAACACAATAAGTTCTACTTTTAAGAATTCAAAATAAGGACCAAGTACAATTGAACACAACTTCCTGTGCAATGACTTTCTAATAAGCAATTTTTTGGGAGTTAACTTTTTAAGAAGTTGAACCACACATGACTTATGTCTTGTGGAACCTGAATAATATTTAGTGGAATTAATTGGGTAATGTTGAAACCTGACTAATATTTAGTGGAATAAAGAGTACATAAGTATCTATATTTTAAGATATTCAAAGTAGAATATGTGTCAACAAATTTGGAACAAAGAGGAATAAAATCTTTATTTTTTTATCACCAAATATGACAAAATTTAATTAGTCTTAAAATTAGTATCTGTAATCTATTTTGTTTCATTTTTTATTCAAAATAATATAACAAATAATCGCTTGGAAGATAAGAATGATTAATAGCTTCTTTTCTTTCAAGTGTATGACTAATTTAAGACCATCTCCAATACTCATTTTGGTGTTAAAACACCAAATTGCAGTCGAAAATCGTCCCCAACCAAGACACGTTTTCATACTGTAAAATAAGTGTTTGTTTGGGTGTCTACAGTACAAAATGCTTTCGTACGGTTGGGCTTTGTTTATTTTTTTTAATTTTGTCTTAATGTATTTTTGTCTATTAAAATAATTAACCTAGGAAATTAAAAATATGGTATTCTTGTCATGTATTTTTGTTTATTCTCTAATTATAAATTATTAATTATAAATATTAATTGTGTTATGACAGTTTTAGTTATGGTATATTTTTTACTTTTTAATCATCCTATGTATGAAATTAAGAATAATTTCAATTGATAATCTAATTAGTTTATAACAATACCTAAAGACTAATAAGTATAAATGAAAATATTAAAAAAACTCAAATCCTTTTTACTAATTTTGATTAATAATCTAATTACATTTTAATTTATTTTAATTATTATATTACAAAAATATTTAAATTCAATCTTTTTATGTTACTAAAAATAACAAAATATATTTTTGTTGAAGGAATAAGTAAAATAATTAAATTTTTGCCTAAATTATTAAATAATAATAAAAAAGAGATATGAAGAGGAGTATGCTTAAAAAGTTCTATTTGGTGTTAAAATTAGAGTTACTGATTGAAAAGATTTCTACTATAATTGTTGCATTTTTGTGTAAAACTTACTATATTTTAGTATTTCTGTATTTCTGGTTGGAGGTGAGCGAAAGAAGAGGAGTAGTAATGGAGTAGATGAAGAATTTGATTCATCCAACCGAATCCATTACCTCAAATTCAATTAAATTCCATGTTAGTTGAGCTGTTGAGATAAAAATAAAGATACTTTATTGTGTGACGCAAAATGGAAACTGTAGGCAGCTTCATCCCTGAGAAATTTACAAAAAAATGTGAATGAAATAAAAGCTTACATATGATACTCGTGACATGTAATGTTTGGACATTTTGAACAACATCATCTTACTCGTCTATTTGTGCTGTGTGTTTTATTTTTTTATTGAACAACATCATTTTGAACAACATCATTTTGAACAACATCATCTTACTCGTCTATTGAATCAAGTGGACGTTCAAATTCGAGACTTTTGATTAAGAATTTTAAAAAATGTATATCTTGCCATTATTGTAATACCCCGTCCGTTCCAGTTAGGTCATTTGTTATACCCCGTTTAACTGCGGTTAAAATTTATTTGATCTTGAATCAAATCTTGATGTGGGGAGTATGCTTGATGATTAAGGATACCAATTGATGAGCTGATCTGCAAGTTTGGATTGGTAGATTTGTTCTGGGAATATTGGAGTTTGGGTTTCTAAGTTAGGGATATGTTGGAAGTGAAAATTTTTGCATAATGTTCATTCAGGGAGGCATCTACGTGCGTTGTAGGGCATATGAGCACGTAGATCATCAAGTAGAAGTGAACTGAAGCTATTGGAATTTATCTATGCAGATGAACCTTCGTCTACGCACGTAGAAGGTTTGTTGTGTGCTCTGAAGGTACTACAACTAGCGTAGATCAACGTTGAGATGGATCGTGAATGTGCTTAAGCATGACAACATGCGTTGAAGGGTTATGTGCACGTTAATGGTCACCTGAATGTAAATCGTGGACAAGTGGAGTCTTCTACATGCCTTGCACATGTAGTATGCACGTTGTTCTTCGTCTGGGGATAAGCCGTTGGGATTTTAGGTCGTCTACGTGCGTTGTCGAAGAAGTATGTGCATGTAGAACGGGACCTGGGTTTGAGCTGAGAGTTGTTGAGCACCGTTTACGTGCGTTGTGGGAAGGTCTATGCACCTTGAACATCTTCTATGCACGTAGATGATGTACACCACACGTTGATGAGCCCAGAAATGTTAAAAATGAGTGAAACACTGCGTTTGGCGTGATGGGTCTATAAATACCTCCCTCACCTGACCTTCGTCCGTCATTCATCATCTTCACTCTCTCTCAACCTCAGATCGTTTCTTTGACTTCATCCTTGCTCTCCCAAGGTCTTTAATCATCTCAGGGGGTAAGATCATCATTCTAATCTCTTCTTTTCACTCATTTCATGCCTTGAATTTTTGCATCTCGTTTGGGTCCGGTTTTACCTAGGTTTTCGGATCCGAGTGATTCTGTCAAAAGGGAAGTTATAGGATGTTAGATCCTGATAGATTGAAGCTAGAAACACTTAGATCTAGTGTTATTTGTAGAGATTTGAGGTTGTTCATAACTAGGTCCAGTTGGTGACGGTTTGACAAAGTTGAGTTCGATATGTTGATTTATGTTGTAATGGGAGATGTCTGATGGTTGATTTCAGTTGTTAGAGATCCTAAATGTAAGGATTTAACTTCGATTTTGGAGATTTTTGAGTTTGGATGAAATGGGTTTGTTGGAAGCTAGGGTTTCGGTGGTGGATGATTTTCTGGCTAGATTTGGAGTTGTTCTTATTATATTTTAGTATATCAAAGTTAGAAATGCATGTACTTGAGTTGGGTGTTGTGGTTTGATGATTTATTTCTTTGGATCAAGGGAAATCCGAATTTGTGGGTTGGAAACCTTGATGATTTTAAGGCTAATGGTTGGAGTGGATGTTGGATTTATGTTAAGGAGGTTGATTATAGTCAAGGTGGGTGATTGGTTCAGTTTAGTATCAGTTGGAATGAGATTTCAGTGTCCTCGAATTCTCTTCGAAAGTCGAGGGTTAGGTTGCATCTGCATTGCATTCATACATTGATATCGCCACAGTACTAGTATCACATTTTGATCCATTTGATATGATATGTTGTTTCAACTTCGTGTTCTGGTCGGCGAGGCTAACCAGCTACCAATGGTGTGTGACCAAACCATTTAGCTTGGATATCCAGATGAGTAGATGTTATCTTCAGACATATAGGTTGTGTCTTCTAAATCTATATCGTTTTTGATGTGTTTATACCTTTGCATGTAAATCAAAATTATTAAAGGATCGATAAATCCTAAAATCTAGATTTGGTGAAACCTTGGATGAAATCAGTTGAAATTTTGTGTGCATGATTTGTAAATAAACATTATGTTTTAATATTTATTTTAACATTTTGTAAAAAAAATGTATTTTTTCTTGGGATTTGAAATATTCTGACCAAATATTTTATTTGGAGTTCTGAATGATTTTCTGAACAAATGCTTCGTAAGGAGATAGTTGTATTGTGGAAATGAATACTTATTTTGTATACTCTGAGGGTTTTATAAGCTGCATGAGTTTTTGGAATAAAACTGTGACTCGGGAGACTTATGCTACGGGGTGAATGTAGCTTTTGGTATACCACTGATTTATTATGGTCTAGCTACCAGGGTAGTTGGTAGCCATGTTGCTCTGATCATGCACATGATTGTATATTGAACGTGGCGGAGTCCACATGTGACTTGACTGGATCGATGGCAGGAGTCCACGATCGATTGTGATATTGTTTTGGTCCTTTGTCAGTATTTTAGTGATATCGTGGTTTTTACCAAATTTGGTGAGTCTGTGTCGTTGCTCATTTTCCCGTAGTATATTAATGTATTGTAGTTTGACGAAGTATATCTTGATGGAGCACATGGACTGCAACGCTCGAGGATGTACTTAGATCTGTTTTGTCTGTTACAGCCTTGAGACCCTTAGGATGGACGGAATACTATTTTGAGCCCCTAAGACTGTCGGTTGTTAGCCATCCTGATTCGGGTCTTATTTGGACTCTTAATGTTGCTAAATGATTTTACATATTTTTTGACGATTTTAAATTTGTTCATAAAGGTTTGAATATAAATTTTGTTATCTAAAACTTATGCGAGATAGACCGAACTTTCATAGACGGTTCATCTAATACGCTGGTCATTGTCCGAAATTCAGTCGTGATAACTATTTAAAAAAGAAAAGGGAAAAACAGGACAGAAAAAAACCTTTGTTTTTTAAGGGGTGGTGCAAGTGGCTATCAAATTGGCTTTATGTACATACAAAATAAAGGTAAGAATTTGTTGGAATTAATTAGCCGCCGAATGGGTTGCAAGTTGCAGCCACTAGTACTCCTCATATTTGATTTGGTTTATTAAAGCAAACCACTGGGAGTAAAAGATTAATTAACCAAAACTTATCAATTCTGGCAATGATGTGGGTTATCTGGCTGGGAAGTTGGTTTATTAGTTCAACCAGTGGGTTATATATATATATATATATATTTCAAAAAAAATTAATTTAATAATAAAATGATGTATAATTTAAATTAACCTGTAGGTTTTTAAAATCATAGAATAGTTTTGTATCTAAATTGCGATACATAGCAATTAATACATCATAATTAATATAATATTATTATTTCGAGGGTAGATATGTAATATTATCAAATTTTAGATGACTCAACTGTCACATTTATTGATTTTTTAACATTTGATCAATGGAAGAGTTAAAATTTTGTCAAGGTGGATTTAACCTAGAGTGAAGAGGTAGGGGATAAAATACCATAAGAATTCATAGACAACTGGTGGGGTTGGCTAACTCCGTCCGATCTCACCAACTCTGTCATTTTGTGACATGTATCACAATTGTGATGCCGGTGATTACTTAAAATTAACAAGTTTTTAGATTGAGCTAGTCAATTTTCTGGTTTTTGGGCATCGACCAACTGGTTTGATGCAATTTTTGTACTTAAACCTAAACCAGACTAGTTCAATATCTGTCGCCAAATTTTTATTCAAATCGGTCGGTCCGGTTTGGTTTTAATAACATTGAATACCACGACCAGATCACTGCTAGTATTGTGAGCAGCAAAAGGCAATTTTATTTTTTGGTCGGGATAGCGAAAGGTAGTTCAAACCCATATCAATATTCAAAGGTAGTATAATAAATAATTTTAATATTAAGAATTAAAAACCCAAAAGAAACACTTTCCTTATTCAAACGGATATATATTGATTTTCGCTCCATGCCATCCACCTCATCTCCACAAAAAAGGCTTCTATCCTCTGACCACTACCACCACCACCAACACCACTACCAATTACTTCTCTTTCACCCCCTACTCCAAATCCAAACCATACCCATTTCTTCTCTCCCCTTACCCTCAAATGGGTTCTCTTTGTTTTTGTGGATAGTTTTGTGGATTGAGAGAAAGACTCAATCTTTTGTTTTAGTTGTTTGGTTGTGTGGTTTGTGTTAGATCTGTAAGAAATGGGGAGTAAATGGAGAAAAGCGAAGCTTGCTCTTGGGTTGAACATGTGCCTTTATGTTCCTCAAACTGTCGAAGATGATGATTCTTCTCCTCCTAGATTCTCTAAAGCCGGCACCACCTCTTCACGTGGCTCCACCACTCCCACCCCTTCCTCTTCTGGCCTCCGCCTGTCCAAATCCGGCGC
>CAODLS011172536.1:0-23341 GCA_948243855.1 Flueggea neowawraea
ACACTTCTTTGGGTCCACCATAATAACCTCTCTAGACACCACGAGTTCGAGAAATACCACTTGTTCAAGCCAGATTTTAGACTTCAAGAACTTAGCATAAAACTGATGTTCTCGCAAAGTCTGTAACACTAACCTCAAGTGGTCATCGTGCTCCTTCCTACTCTTCGAGTAGATCAATATGTTGTCGATGAAAACAATGATGAACCGATCCAAATATGGTATGAACACTTTATTCATTAAACCATAAATGTCGCTGGTGCATTAGTCAAACCAAACGGCATCACCAGGAATTTTTAGTGACCATATCTAGTTCGGAATGTTGTCTTAGGGATATCCTCACCTCTAATCCTCAACTGAAAATATCCCGACCTCAAGTCGATCTTGTAAAATTATTGTGCACCCTGCAATTGGTTAAACTGATCATCTATCCTCAGAAGTGGATATCGGTTCTTCACCGTTACCTTGTTAAGTTGTCAGTAATCAATGCACATATGAAGGCTCTCATCCTTCTTCTTTACAAATAGCACCAGATTTTACCAAGGTGAAATGCTCAGTCGAATGAATCCCTTGTCTAGTAACTATTTCAACTGAGTTTCTAACTCATTCAGTGCCATTTGATACGGTGGAATCGATATTGGATCGGTTCCAAGCTGTAATTCTATTGCAAAGTCAATCTCTCCATTAGGCGAAAGACCTGGTAACTCCTCCAAAAACACGTCAGAAAAATCTTGAGCCACTGGTACATCTTCCACTCTCAACTTTGATCCCTTAGACTCGATGAGCACAAATGCTAAATATGATTCACATTCTCGACGAATCATCTTATCTGCTCTAACTGCTAACACATAACTCTGTACAACACTGTCTCGCTTACCCTAATAGCAAAACTTAGTATGACCAGGCGATCAAAAACATACCCTCTTGGCAAATCAATCCAGTGTAGCATGTCAATCAGAAAGTCAATCCATACCTAGAATGACATCAAAATCTCCCACATCTTATAACATGAGGTCAACTACCAACTCATGCATATCAATGGCAATCACACAACCCTGAACCCCAGAGTCAGTTAACATTCTACTACCCAAAGGTGATGAAACTTCTAACAAATTGTCCAACTGACGTAACACTAACCCAACACGCTCAAAAAAATATAGAGTAATGAATGAATGAGATGCATCAGTGTCAAATAATACATATGTTGTAAGTTCAAGATATACAAAGCGTACCAACAACTGTAGCATTGGAGGTCTATGCCTCCTAACGAGTAAGATGGTATCCCAAGCATGTCCTCTTGTAGTAGCACTACTCTGAGTTGCCTGACAACGGCCATTGCTCTGGCCACCCTAACTGTGGCTCTTGAAACCTTTACCGGCTCTCATACCCGCACCAGTACTAATTGTACCTGAACCTCCTATTGTGGGCTGTCCAGCCTGAGTCCATGTATCGATCTTCAAAGGACACTCTGTTATCTTATGTCCTGGCTGTGTACAGTGGGAATAGATGCTTGCCACCCTGTTGCATTCCTTAGGATACCTCCTGCCATAAATAGTACAAGGAGAAATCAAGCTCTCTGAGCTCTATCCTCCACACTATGACTCTGAGTGCTCTGACTGGGCCTCTTCCCTTTAAAAGAATATTGGTGCCTCTGCTCTGACTGGACTCCTTGACCCCGGTCCTGCTTGCCTTTGAAAGTACCATCGGTCTTCATTTTCTTCGACTCCCTCAGATCTCGTTTATATACTTCATACCTCTGGCAGCCTCTGCAATCTTCCTCACAGTAAACAACTCAAGAGTCACCACCACTCTGCTAATTATGGGACGCAACCTAACCAAAAACTTCATCGCCAAGACCTCCTCTCCCTAACTCTGAAGAGGTGCATATCTAATCATATCCTTAAATTTTTCCTCATACTCTGTCACTGACATACTTGTCTCCCGATAGAAATCATTGAACTTATATGCGTTCTTATCTCGGATACTCTAAGTAAACGGATGCAATGAGTTCATTCTTGAATCTGACTCCTCATGACTCCTCTACCACCTAGTTGCCCGGTATCATCAGTAATGCTCTGAGCATCAAAACGATGTTCCACCTCAAGAAAAAAGTCATAAGGATCCTCTCCCATGACACCTGAAAATTTGGGTGGCTTGAACTTCATAAACCTATCCAATAAATCATCCTCCCTAACCCGTGGTGCAATAGATGCAACCACTGGAACAACTACTGTAGCCCCCTTTGGTTGAGGCTGTTGAACAGGCGGCACAACAGGTGGAACAAGTGTTGCTCATGCTGGCAGAATTGGCTTACCTCCAGCCACTTGACCTGGCTGAGCCCTCTCCATGTGGTCGAGAACCCGAGTCATATGTTCAAACATCTCTAGCTGAGCTGTTAGAAGCTGCTGAAGTTATGGTTGCTGCTGAGGGCATTGTAACCTTCGACGTGTATTTGAATCATACGGATCCACTACAAACTGAGGAGAGGCTTCGACAGGAACTTGCCTAGGTCTACCACGGTCATGACCATGACGATCCATTGGTTCAGATAATAGAAAAACATAAACATATATGCAGATGTCAGAATACAAGTGATTGCTATAGTATCGAGATAACTATCAGAAGGGTATACAAAAGCAAATTGGTCAGACTCAATCAAGGATACCTATGCTCCACACCGACCCAAACAGCACAAAACCTTGCGCTCTAATACCACCTTTGTCACGACCTATTTTCAGACCATGACCGACGTACAAGAGGAACCGAACCAGAGACCCAGCTCATCTCGCACAAGCATTAGACATACATACATTTTACCCAAAATATTCGTTTATCAAAACATTTAATGAAAATAAAGCATTTGTATAAGAAATTAATATAAGTATAATAGAATAATATCAAAATAAATATAAAACCATTATAAGTAAAATAACCATCCAAAATACAAAATGATAGCCCAGTAACCCAACATCAACCAGTGTGGAACTCTAATAACAGAAACAAAAGTAAAGCCCGACTGAGGGGCACTCACTACTGACAAGGATGCCTCACTAGAACTCGAGGTGCTAGATAGTTGCTGAGCGTCAAAATATACCTAAAAGATAAGTAAAGAAAATAGACAAGAATGAGAAGGGTGTCAGAACTCAGTGAGAAAATGACACTCCAGAACGCCTCATACATGCCTCATAAAGACCGTTTTGAAAATCATTCAAATATCGCACACGTATATATACCAATATAATATAGTATACACACTACATACATAATAGCTTTCAAAAAATATTTTTCTAAAACGTTCGCATCTAGAACAAATATCATGCAGTCAGACAGTATCAGTGTATATATATCAAAGTCATATTATGGGACCAGAATAGACAAAATAGTAGTGTGGACTCCACCACCAGACATAATAGAGCATGTATCTGGTCGAATACATGGTCACCCTTTTACCCCGGTACCTAGGCCCTTGTCAGAGCATTGGTATACCAAATCCTATGTACCCCGTAGTTAGGTGTCCCATATCAAAATATTATATAACGAATAATATTAATAGACGAGCATGCAAATCAGAATTTTAATATATATATATATATATATATTATATATATATATATATATATATATATATACTCTGATACTGTCTGACTGCATGATATTTGTTCTAGATGCGAACGTTTTAGAAAAATAATTATTGGTCAGATTATAGGTCATATCCAGACACATTAAAAACTATACAGATTTGAAGGTACAATCTATGTGTCTGAAGCTACAATTTCACTCACCTGGTGTCCAAAATTGACACTCCAGTCAAGCTGCACTAAGTGGTTGGTTGTACTGGCAATAACAGGAAGCTGAAATATTACAGACATAATAGATATCAAAATGTGGTACTGTGACAATACCAAATGTGTGATATGCAAATGCAAATGCTAACCCTCGAAGTAACCGAAAATCTACTTCATATGAGAATATGTCACACTCGACCCAAAATTTAGAATATACGCAAAATTACAGTTAGGTCCCCCGACCCATGTAAAATTACGTTTTAGTCTCTGAGATCTGGCTAATTACTAAATGGTCCCTAAAGTATCCTCAAATTACCAACTAGTCCTCCAAGTAGTCAAAATTCCCAAATTAGTCCCCTAACTCTCAAAAATTGCAAAATACCAAAATTTATATCTTTGGTCCCCTAGAACCACGGCTTACTCGAGTAAGTCAAGTGCTTACTCGAGTAAGTCAAGTGCTTACTCGAGTAAGTCACATTCCCAGAATTTCAAACTCGATTGACTTTTGATTTAACCAATCAAAATTGTCACCAATCACCCACATTGACTCTAATCAATCTCCTGAACACAAATCTATGCTCAAATCATCAACATAACTCAAAATCGACAAAAAACGAATTGATTCAAATCCATTTATAAACATCATTGATTCTTATGATTTCAAGCTTAACCTAGGTGTTTCTCAACTCCCAATGACCCAATTTCACAATCCTTAAAATTCATTCCAACAGAAATCATCAAATCAACCCAAATTTGAAAACCCTAGCTTAAATCCTATGAATGCCCAACAAATCTAAATATTCAACAAGAAAATGGAAGCAAAAGAAGTAAAATAAGAGTGATCTTACCTTAAGGAATCAAAGGAACCAAGGAGAAGCAATAGAAGAGGGAGAGAGATGAATTTCAGAGTGAATGGGGTGGTTTGAAGAAGTAAATGACGAAGAGAAGTCAGGTGGGGGTATTTAATGGGTCAAGACATCAAAACTCACTGTTTTACCAAGTATTAGTGTTGTCTCAGTACTTACTTGAGTAACTCAAAACGTTACTTGAGTAAGTCTTGCTTCAGGGGAAATTATGGCCCCGCTTACTAGAGTAACTCAAAAAGTTACGCAAGTAAGTTTCATTTCCAGAAAAATAATGAAGCATGACCTTACTCGAGTGAGACAAACTGTTACTTGCATGATCAAACCTTCGATTACTTGAGTAGTACGACATTTTACTCTAGTGAACTCGCATCCAAAGGGCTCAAAACAATACATTTACCCACGTTCACTAGAATAACACTCCACTTACTCGAGTAACCAAATACTTACTCAAACAACATTGAATTACCCAAACACCACCGACATCTAAACAACATTTTCGAGCACCAAAGGATCATATCGGAGATGAATGGAATGCTACAGAGACCTAGTCGAAACGGGCGGGATATTACAGTAGCAATGCTTAACGTGTGTAAAGTTCTGCCTCTTCAAAATCACATATTTAGTCGTCTACGTGCATAGTCTCATTTTTCAAAGATTGCACCTTTGGGCTTCTATGTGCTTAGTCGGCCACTTCAGCGTGCTTAGAACATGTCTGATATTTTCTGCCTCCAGGATGCCTACTTCTACATGTGTTGTACATGGACTACGTGCTATGAGAAATTCCTTGAATTTCCTTGCATCAGGTCTTGCACATCTGCCTGTGTAGCACTGATTCTACGTGCGTAATAGCTCCAGACGCAAGTGCACATGAGAGACGCGCATTTAACTTCCACTTTGCCAGCCTAGTCTACATGCTTAGATTACCAATTTTATAAGCATAATGTGTGTAGTCGTTTGATAACGTGCATAATGGACACAATTCATATAATATGCACCTTTGCATCTCTTTCGTGGATATTTTGTATACATCATCATCAAAACCAAAGTCAACAGTCCCTAAATATATGCCCCAAGAATTACTGGTTTGGTGGTGGAGGTCTAAATTCTAATTTTTATTTAGTTTTTAACCCTAAATTCATTTGGTCTAATTGTGCAAGTCACAAACATTTAAATAAAACCAAGAATGGGTGCTCTTAGTGCTATGTGGAGAGATTCTAGGGTTCGTTTACTTGTTAAATCAGATTGCTTAATAGCTGTGAGTTATATTTTAGAGATTGTTGAATATTAGGAATAGCTAATAAAAAATTATTTAATTGGATAAGTTAGTCAAAAAAGCATTTAATCTCTTAAGCTAAAATTTAACTTAAAATTTTCGATTATCATATAAAGATCGTTTTTAGGTATGCTATATATGAGGCAGTGGAACATATTTGCCCACGATCCTTTGCCACTATCTACTATTTTTCGTAGTATATTCCATTTTATTTTATTTTTCACTAGTAATTCTGTTAACATATCAAGTTAATAATCTTAATCATGATAATAAAATTGAATGAAAAATCCATTCAACACTTTTCATGTTCAACAATTAAAATACAGTACTTAATTTTTTCAGGACTTATTTTCAGTTTTATCAAACGAACCCTTGGTCTTTTTGGAGCTTAATTGTAATGACTTAATGTTTTTTTTGTTGTAATATTCAAGTTGAAATTATGAAAATGTCTATGAAATGTCTTGCTTATCGTTTAGTTAAGGCGGTCAGTTCTTCATCAGATTTTTATGTAGAGGGTTGCAAATGGACATCCAGTCATTTTGGTTCTTGACAGTGATATACAGATAGGCCTTTTGGTTTCTTTTGTTCTCCTTATCCATAATCTTCTAAATATAATGTTCTATTTTTATATATACTAGTAGTTGTATCCTCAGGTCAGTGGCTCAGGTTCTTGAACTTGAACCATATGGCCATCCAAGGTTCTAGTATAGATTAGGACTAGTTTGGCCTTGTTTATTCTTGTTTCATTTCTAGTTCAGCTTTATCTTAAAATCGGTCTATGATTATGCCTACAAAAATTTCATAAATGATAATGCTATAAGAAGTGAAGTTGGTCAAAAATAATGCTCAATTAATATGGCTAATATCATCACAACTCACCATAAACATAAAAATATATATAAATTGTTCCCTAAAAATTGAGAAATGGTCCAGGGAACAAAGCTGCCCTTTGGTGGTTTATGAAATCGGGAGCGTGCCAAGGAGTTTAGAGTTCTCTTAAAATGTTGATTTGGGAATAAAACAGATTGAAAATTGCACTCGATAATTCTAACTTCGATAACCAAACGATTTGTGATGATTAAAGAGCAAAATTACCAACTATGAGTATCTTGTATCCTTAAAGAATAGTAACAAGATCAAACAATGTTGAAACAAAAAATAATGAAAAGATTACTGAGAATGCTTGATAAACAAAGATGGGGACACTTGAATAATAGCATAGGACAATTGAATAAAAATAAAAGCTAATGACACTAGGAATACTAGAAACTAAAAATAGAGTATAAGAATTGAGGACAATAACATAATTCAAGGATTCATGTTGTTGTATAAGGGTTGGTTTGATTGATTGGCTGATGATCTTTCTTTGGCATCCTCTGCATCTATTTATATTGTTCTAGTGCCAATCTTATTGCTCTGCTAGACAGGAAAACTTGATTCCATCATTTACTCTGATTCCATTGATTCTTCCATTTCTTGTTGTACTGTCCTATGACTTTCTGATTTGCAACAAACCATGTCTCTAGCTTGCCTTCTTTGTCCCAGATTTCTTGCAATCAAGTATCTCTTCATTCCCTGTCCCAAATTCATAGCGGTTTCCTAGTTGTTATTTCCTTCTTCATCCTGGATCTTTTGGCAACCAAACGCTTGTTTCCATTTCTTGTTGTCCTTGGTCCTTTACTCAACAAAATTGCCATGGACAACAACAAATTTCCTTCTTTTGGTGGCTCTGGTGACTGGGTTGTGTTCTCTTGTTGTCATCCAAGGAATTTGCAAAATTCCACCGTAAACAGTTGTCCCTTGTATGTTCTTGGTTTAAGCAAAACTATGAACACAAATAAAAATCACTTTCATCAATTGTCCCTTGGTTGGTGGGATTGATTGCCCCTTCAAAAAATTGCTTCTACAAAATTTGACTCTCTTGATACAGCTGTTGCAGCTTGAAAAAACATCATGTGGTGGCTACTATGAATTTAACCAAAGAGGCCTACTAGTTATGAATTTTTTACAATCTCTAAACTTTTGTTGCATCATCTTTTGCCTTCATTTTGCAAACACTGCTTCTTTAAAAACATTTAAAAAAATGATGGTGGCTCACAATGCTCCTCTCTCCGCCGTTGCCGTCGACATCAAGCCCAACTCTCTTGTCCATCGTGTCGTCACCAAAAACCACTAGAAAACAAGGCTCCACTCATTTGAGTCAAAACCAACCCCTTCTGAACCAAACCAATTTAATATCTCATCAAACCAAAGCCCAGCTCATCTGACCCAACGACCATTAAAACCCCAACTTTGAACAAGCCACCCAAACCATAGAAACAAACCAGTTCTTTCACGATTTAATTTGAAACATACTTGCCATTTCTTTGTTCCTCTTATCGTCAATGACAAATCCACGCATCTTCATTTCCATCGCGTTGTCGTTGCATCTCTGGAAAAAGGAGATCTATCGCGTCGTCCTTCATTTGTCCGTCTCGCGTAGATCACGCTACCATCGTCGAGAGGAGTAGGCGCTCGCCAACCAACGAAAGACCTAGTCACTGCTGTGTCAGCAAGACCACCGCGCTGCTCCTACTTTTGGAGAGAGTCGTGTCGCTGCCAAGAGGAAGTAACCGTCGTTAAGAAGAACCTCATCCTCGTTTCATTGCTCATAGTCTTGGCTAAGGAAGGAAAACAATGTTGCCACCCATGGCGGTCAAGGGCTCGTCATGTTGCGCCCTTTCCGTCATCGGAAAAGCCCGCGCTGTTGTCGCTAAGGGTGTAGCCGCTGGAAGAGTGCTTCAGATTTTCAGTGAGTTCCATTCTCTCGGCCTGATCTGAATTCTTGCCACTTCTATTATTTTTTTTATTCTCTCTAAAAGTCATGAAGTTATGCATATTGACAATTGTGTCTGACATTCTTGAATTTGCTCTTGCAGCTCCCAGTAGTATCTTAGCTTTGCATCCATAATTCCAGTACCCCTCAATCAAGGTAAAGGACATTGTTTTTGGCTGAGATCAAGTGCTACGGTGAATTCAAAATAACTGCCACTGAATCATGAATATGATTGTTGAAATGTGATTTTGTTGTCTTGTTGGAAACATGTAGTTAGACCTAATTATAGTTGAAATGTTGTCGGAATTCCAGTGGAGATTTGGTTGCCAATATGTTCTATAACCTCCCTTTTTCCTGAACTATAAATTTTCATTGCAGATTGTTGCAGCGAATGGTTTGTGTAAAATGGCCAAAAGCCAATTTTACAATTGTCCTCTTTGTAACAGTGGTTGCAGTTGAGTGAAAATAACTGAAATTATGTCCCGGGACTGGCCTAGAGCCCACTCTACAATTTCCGTTTTGACTTGATTTCATTGTTCAACGCATTTTTCCGTGGTAGAGAAAAGGTAAAGGCCGGCTCCTTCTGTCCCATTTGATAACTCTGAATGTTTGAGTCAACTAAGTTTTGACTGGTTTTGCCTTTTAATATGCAGGTTTCTTATTCTTCCAGAAAAATGATGTGCTCCTATGAAAATCATGACAACCAAGTTAATTCAAACAATATTTGGATTTTAGAATTACCTGGCTGCTGAAATTGCTTGTTTGTTGTTGGTTTTACTGGCAGACTTGATTCTTCTTTTAGGAACCTATTGTTCTTTTGGAATTGTTGAAAGCTTTTGGTGGACTAAAGCTCATTTGAGCTTCCATTTGCAAGTTCTCCTTAGCTAATTTTGTCGTATAAGGGATGGATGCTTTTTGAATTTCCAAAATTCAACAATCAATATTTGAAGGATGCCAAAGAGGAAGAGAGGACACCTCTTGCAAAAGCATGATGCATTGAAGGATTTTCAATTTAGCGTAGGGAACCTTAGACTGTCAACTTTTAACCACTGTCCCCTTTACACAACAAGCTAGTTTTGGATCAACATTGTATTGTATGACAATGTATTCATTGAAATAAAAAAGAAATGGCCTTAGGCCTATTTTCAACCTTTCTCTCTTATTTTTCTTTTCTCTTTTTTCTTCTCTTTGCTCTCTTGTGGTTTGTAAAAATGGCCAATGACCAATTTTGTAGCTTGATGATCTTCAATTTGAGATTTATGTTTTGCGGCAAGAAAGCTTGCAAATTTCCAGGTCATCTTCTCTAAAAAGAAACTAAAGTATCTATAAAGAGATAAAAAATCTTTTTCCACTTTCCATGAAATTTTAATCTTGTGAATTTCATCTGCAGGTTACCATGACTTGGAAAAATCATGTAAAACAACATAGAATATAAAATAAAGCAGGTTAGGTGGGTGGAACACGTCTTCCTGTATGGCAACAACCTAGACTATTTTCCTTTTCCTATTCACACCACCACCATCTTCTTCTTTTCTACAAACCATATACTCAATCTGCAAGCGCCCTTCTTCTTTCACTCTCTTTTTCCTTTTTCTCTTACAAGCCACCATTGTCATCTTCTCCAAAATTGTTGGAACTAAAAACACAGCAACATGCACCATCTTTACAACCAACACCCTCCATAAATGTCATTGCTCCTCTCAGTTTTAACAACCATTGCCTTGAATCTTTTCTTTTTTTTTTTGGAGTTTCTTTGGCATGTAGGACTACTACGGCTTGTTGCACTTTATTTTTAGACAAATGGTAACTGCAGCTACCACCGCCAATCTCTAAAAAACTTAGTCACTATCAATTCTCCTGTATAACAGCAGAGCTCAACGGCTTTATCAAAAGCCTGCTGTGCTTGGTGGATTTATTTTGGTTGCATTTCATCTTCTCAATTGGTTGGACTGTCCCCAGCATTTTCTTGCTTTCTTTGGGGTTGTCCTCAAACTCCTTTGCTCCCAATGGGTTCTCCATGATTTTTCTGGGGATACCTTCCTCTATACTACACACATTCTTAAAACACAAGTAGCTTAAAAAGAGTGATAGAATGAGTGATATAAGAGTAATTAATTGGAATATTCCTATATGAAAAGTAACAAAAATATTTACCAAATATTCCATTTTAACCTCGATACCACTCACAGACTTGTTGTCCCCATCTATTTCTTCCTTAATTTTAGAGTTGAGCCTCTCCCCCTTTGCACTTCTAGGTATGGCACCTTCCCGCTGGATTCCTTTGTTGGTTATCTTCTTACCAATCTTTTCCTTTGCATACTTCTCTTTGGAAACGAGTCAACTTCTCAAGGAATTCATTGTGGAGAGTCACCTTGCATTTGCTAGGATTAAGGGTAACAAAAAACCTGATTTCTTTGAAATTTTGGTGCCTCTCATCCAGGATCATGTCCTCTTGGGTTCTTCTCCTCTTGGATTTGTTCAGTTCCAGTTTTCTTCTTTACCCACACCTTCCTAACACGTTGTTGAACATGATGGGTGTAGTCCCCTATGGCATAAGAGTTGTCTTTCTTGCCATACATGCCCTAGATCACTAGTGATGTAAAAATTTGTTTCTCCCTAAAAGATTTAATTGGATCCTTCTTATTTTGCTCCTTAGGAGTTTTTTCTTTTTTGGAGAGCGGCTGTGACACCTCAACAACATGCTCCTCCATTTTTTCTATTATGTCCTGAGTGTCTCCTTTAGAGTATTGTTCCTTGAGAAATTTTTCTAGTGTCCCGGGTGTATTATTTGTGGAATTGTGGTCATATCTATAGCATGTTTCTCCACTTTCGTCCTAACCTCTTGGTTTAACACATTAGGGGATTGCCCCTTGAGTGTTTCAGACAAATTCCTTATGGGTATCAATGGTGTGGTTCCTCCGGCCACCGGGTTCTTCTCCATTGACTTTTTATGGTTCCTGGCAAACACATCCAACTTGTCTTCCATGTTCTGTAAGGTCAATAGTATCCTTTGAAGTAATGATTTTGTTGGGGTGGCAGCTTGTGGAGCCTACCTCATTGGGACCGAGAGTGCTTCCTCGGAATCCTCTTGTTCTTGTATTTGAATGTCTTCTTCCACGACCATTGTTATTGCATTGGTCTCTTCAATTATGTCCCATGTGCTAGAAGCGACAATATCTTTCTTACTCATAGTCTTCATCATTGTTCGACTCGTCCCACCAAGCATGCCACAAATTGTTCCCTAAAATTAAGAAATGGTCTAGGGGACAAAGCTACCCTTTGGTGGTTTATGAAATTGGGAGCGTACCAAGGAGTTTAGAGTTCTCATAAACTGTTGATTTGGGAATAAAACGGTTTGAAAATTGCACTTGATAATTCTAACTTCGATAACCAAACGATTTGTGATGATTAAAGAGTGGGTCTCATGTATCCTTAAAGAATAGTAACAAGATCAAACAATGGCGAAACAAAAAATAATGAAAAGATTACTGAGAATGCTCGATAAACAAAGCTGGGGACACTTGAATAATAGCATATGATAGTTGAATAAAAATAAAAGCTAATGACACTAGCAATACTGGAAACTAAAAACAGAGTACAAGAACTGATGACAGTAACAGAATTCAAGGATTTATGTTGTTGTATAAGGGTTGGTTTGATTGATTGGTTGATGATCTTTCTTTGGCATCCTCTGCATCTATTTATAATTTTCTAGTGCCAATCTTGTTGTCTTGCTAGAGAGGACAACTTGATTCCATCATTTACTTTGATTCCATTGATTCTTCCATTTCTTGTTGTATTGTCCTTTGACTTTCTGATTTGTAACAAACCACGTCTTTAGCTTACCTTTTTTGTCCCAGATTTCTTGCAATCAAGCATCTATTCATTCCCTGTCCCGGATTCATAGTGGTTACCTAGTTGTTATTTCCTTCTTCATCCTGGATCTTTTGGCAGCCTAACACTTGTTTCCATTTCCTCTTGTCCCTGGTCCTTTACTCGACAGACTTGCCTTGCACAACAACAAATTTCCTTCTTTTGGTGGCTTTGGTGACTGGGTTGTGTCCTCTTGTTGCCATCCAAGGAATTTGTAAAATTCGACTGTAAATATAAATATATTGGACACTATTGATGGAATCCATTAACATCACTTTTGGTTCTTAAGAGAGAACAAATAGTATGGTGTTGATGGATGGAAGCAAGTCTTATGTTGTTGAATTACATTGCATTGCATTGCATTGGTTAACAATTGTGAAGGATAGTTTAGGGACTATTGAATACTGCCTTGTTGGGCTTAATTGTAATGAGTAAATAGTGATCACACTAAGTCTGTTTTAGGAAAAATCACACATTTATAATAATTTAGAAAATTGATTTTTAAAAATACCATTTCAAAAATTAATTTGTAAAAATATCAGATTAGGTTTTCAGGGGTTTCCACTAGAGATTTTCATAGACCTTTAGAGTCTTTAAGGGTCTCCACTAAAGTTTTTCATGTAGCATTTTAAAATTTATAGTTTTAAAAATGACATTCTTAAATCAAATTTAAATATTATATTATTATTATTATATGGAAACTATGAGTTGTATTATTACAAATTAAAATTTTTCAAGGAGCACCTAGGATAATTAGCTGCATGTTCCAAGCATTTTAAAAACAGCAAAAGCATGGAAATGAAAGGACCACTAATTGAATGTCTGAACGCACATCCTTTCTAAAGAGCCTGGCGCGATTTTGAACATCTAGATATGCATGCCCTGTTTCCTTTTCTTTTATCTTTGAATCGTACCGTGTTTGGTAATCGTAAGGATCAAGTGTAATTTTCTTCAATGAAGTGCAAGTTTTGAGCAAATAATTCAGAAGCTCCAATTCACATTCGTATCCACAGAAGCCTCCAACGAAAACCTCCTCCAAGCATGTATGACTCCACACCAAACTGTCATCCTCTGTTTCTATATCTTTATTACTATAAGTTTCTGGCTCCTCGTAATCTTTTGAGGCTTCCCAAAGCTGCAAATTTATTGCATAATCCTAAAGTTAAGGCTTGCAAGAGAAAACATATATATATAAGTTCAGCGAGGAATATCGATAAATTACTACAAAGTTTTTTTTATACTTCCACAAGGAATTCAATTTTCAGTGGCGAAACGAGAGTGGAGAAAAAATTTTAATAGCTTATCGCTGGGTATGATACTTGGAGTTCAAATCGAGGCAAAAAGGGTGATGCTTGCAGAAGACATGCGAATGCAAGATAGTTTTCCTCCCTGAAACATGCCACCTCCAAGACCAAGGTCTTAACATTAGGTAATGTTGGTAAAGTTGTAAGTTGAACCTGCAAGAAGAGCAAAACCTTAATGCATAGAGAGTCTCTAAATTAGATGAAAGATAAAGAAAGAAGGAAACAAATTAAGTTGAATCGCTACGCACCTCATGTGGGAAGATTTGCAGAAACATGGTTTGGAGTCGAAACATGTCTTTTCTAAAATAGCAGCCAAAAACGTCGTTCACACTGTTTTGGAATTTCTGATAAGGTAAAGAAAGATTAAGCTCATCAAGTTTTGGAGTGTCGATCTTCAATCAGTTTTTGTCCTTAAACCATTTTCGTATGTCTATTTCCTTAATTCTGGAGCATTTAGCTCAATTCGTTTCAAGTTACAATCATAAATTTCCAGGCATTTCAATTTTATGGAAGATCCTACAATCCTGACATATTCTACACCAAACATGGTATCTAAAATTAAGTTTTCTAGAGACAAGAAATTAGAGAAGATACTTTCAAAATCAGAAGGCTTAAGGTCTGCGAGAAACAAACAGAGGGATTTTATAGACTTGAAAATCTGAAAATTGCGACGTACCAGTGTGAAACATGTTAAAGGAACATACTTAAAGCAGGATGAACTTGATAGTTGATCATCAACAAAAGGGGGTGTCCAACTTGTTGTCCCTATAATTAAGTTCAAATCAACAACCTTTTTGGTTAGTGCAAAGGCGAACCACCAACCTAAGACATCACCACCAAACTCAGAAGGCAATTTAGGACGACGATAAATAATATCGAGTTGAACCACCTCGGAGCCCTGATATTGATCCATCACATGATTCACCAACTTTGCAAATTTCGTTTTTGGATCCAAAATCTCTCTGGAATGAGGTCCTAATATGTAAACGTCATCAAACCTCAATCTCTTGAAAGAAAACTTCCATAGATGTTGCTACTTTCTTGAAAGAACATTAATGGTTGCAGCTCCTCTAATAGTCATGAAGAAGAGGATGTGAAGAAGGATATCATCACAACTCCAGAACCAGCCAAACGTAAAGGACTCATACGTTGTTTAAAAGAGATTTGACGAACAAGTTGCACTCAAAATACCCTGGCTAGAACAAGTATCTAACTAATTCTGATTTTATTCTTCAATCAACAATAGAAGTATATAGCTGCACCTAATAATAAACCTATTGGAAATAGAAATCCTAAACTACTAAAAACAGGAATAATAAATTGCTGTCATAGTAGGATTCTTATTTTAATCATAGTAGGAATCACTAACTAATTCCATATATATATATATATAGTATAAGTTGGTTACGGGGTAATATGAAAATATGAACTAACTAACTAAATAGGCAGCACTATTTAGAGAGAGTAGGTTTGTGGACACGTGAACGTTATTTTTAATAATTAAGAGCATCTGCAATGCATTATATCTATTTAGATATAATTATTATGTTACATCAACTTTTTATTAACCTCTTTATCTATTAAATTCTCTCTCATTATTATTATATTTTTTTTATACTCAATCATGAGACTCATAATCACTTTCTTTCTCATTTAATTTATTTATAATATACAATTCCCAATAAATAAATTTATTTAACATACTAAATTTTGTACTTTTATGTAAAATAAATTATATTTTCAAAATTTTATTTTAAATTAATTTGGATAAATATTTTTTACAAAATTTTTGGGAATAATATTTTATACAAATTAGTGTCGACTGAGTAAATATTAAAAAAAAATCGATGCTTGAAAAATAATTACATTCAAAATCCAAAAGTAATAAAATACATTAAACAAACGATTACAAATTCATTAAGAAAATAATTAAAAAATAACACATAATTTGTGGAAAGTAATAAATAACACTAATTTTTAAAGCAATAAAATGCATTAAACAAGCGATTACAAATTCATTAAGAAAACGATTAAAAAATAATACATAATTTGTAGAAAATAATAAATAACACTAGTTTTCATCTTCATTAGGTCCGAAACAATTCAAATTATATTCAACCAAGTCCGAACGAAGACGATGATGCACTTCTTGATCACGTAATTCGGCATGCCCTTGTAGGTATGGTTGAAATTCTTGAGTGGAACCACCAGTCACAGGAATCAGAGGTTATGTTTCATCACCCCAATTGATGATAGTATCTCATTCGTCTTCAACAATCTTATTATGCAAAATGATATATGTATACATTATTTCTTTCAATTTACTCTTGTACAAAAAACGAGCAGGACCACGTACAATTGTCCATCGAGATTGAAGGACGCTAAATGCTCGTTCGACATCTTTCCTAGCAGATTCTTGCATTTGTTTGAACTTCAGTCTTTTCTAATCTTTTGGATATAAAAAACTTTTAACAAATATTACCCATTATAGATAATATCATCAGCAAGTTAATAGTCTTTGGTACAGTTTTTTTTTTTCTCATGTGCACAACTTCCAATTTCATACATGAGTAAAAAAAAAGAATAAATACACTAATTGAAATAAAATATTAAAATGAACATAATAATCTAAAAATAAAAGGCACAATTGATCCAACAATTGTAGTAATTTACAATTAAAAAAGGATAAAAATGTTTAAATTTTTTTTACATCCTAATTTTTATAAATGTTATAATTATGAAAATTATGATATGATTTGCAAAAATGTCTACAACACTTGTTGCTCATTGTTTAGCCAAGGCGGCCAGTTATTCCTCAGATTTTTATGTAGGAGTTTACAAATGGACATCCAGTGATTCTAGCCTTTTGGTTTCATTTTTCTCCTTATCCATAATCTTCTAAATGTAATGTTCTACATATACTAGTAGTTTTATCATCAGGTTAGTGATTATAGTGTTCATTTATTGTAAAGAATTACCATGATGTTTCGTTAAGATTTGTTTCTTCTTTGCCATTTAAAGTAATTGGAACACGCATCTTCAATATAAGTAGATAAAAGTTGTGAAACAAAAAAGAGTACGATTTATAACTTTAAAAAATAAATTTATGATTCATTTTAAAATATAAAAATATATAATCTATGTTTTTCTTCTAATAATTTAGAGTATTAAAGTTAACTTCTTTATTTTGTTTTGTTTTTTTATTTCGTATTCGGTTGAAAAGTAAGTTAATTAAAACATATAACAAGGGAGAAAATTTTAAAATTTAAATTGAGTTTGAGTTTAGAACACAAATTCTATATGTAATATTAAATTTTTTTATTTACGAATTTTAAGAATGTAAAATATTTTTTATATAACACATTTGTGTTTAATTAATATATAATTTAATTATATAATAAATATAATTATTTGAAAATAAATAAAAATATATATCACAAGCAAAAACTAGTAAGGGTCATTTTCAGATTCACAACACTCACATTAATATATTACGGATTCATTAGGTCCACTTTCAATATTTTGGCAGAATATTTAAAATTACGCGTGCTACAGTACCAAATTTTATAAATTACATTTTCACTTCAATAAATTACATTTTTCGGAATCTTTTAAACTTGTTTGAAACTTATTTAATTTTTTTTTAAATCTGCTCATTTTTTAACTTGTTTAAAACTTATTTATATGTTGTTTCTTATTTAAAACTTGTTTATATAAATTTTATGTGTTGTTTCTTGTTTAAAACTTAATTAAAACTTGTTTATATGTTTAAAATTTGTTTAAAATCAGTTCTTTTTTTTTTTGGAATTGTTTAAAATATGTTTGTATATTATTTATATATTGTTTGTATGTTGTTTATATGTTTTAAACAACATAAAAATTTGTTTTAAATTTGTTTAAAATCTGTTCATTTTTTTGAACTTATTTAAAACTTGTTTGTATGTTGTTTATATGTTGTTTCTTGTTTTAAAACTTGAATATTATTTATATATTCATGATATCTTCTTTATATGTTAAAAATAATATCTAAACAAGTTATCAATAACATACAAAGAATATATAAACAACAAATCAATAACATATAAATTACAAATTTATTTATATATTATTCTCAACATGTAAATAATATATAAATAACAAATTAATAACATATATCTTATTTATGTAAAGTTTATATGTTGTTTATAGGTTGAAAACAACATATAAATAAGGCATCAATAACAAATCAACATAAAAATGTAGATTTGTTTATTTATTATTTTGAACATATAAAACACATATAAATAATATATCAATAACATATAACAATATACAAATAATATATAAACAAAAAAATATATAAACAACATACAAATAATATATAAACAACGTATAATGTCCATACGAAATAAAAATATATGTCCATAAATATAAAAAGTGACGTATTTATGAAAAAAATATTATAAATATATATCTAACAAATAAAATCAGTTCGTACCATATAAATATTATAAAATATTGTTGATGAATTGCTTAATTATAACGTCTAGCAAACAGACGTTAGTGTGTAAAAATCCCATTGTAGAACACTTGGACTGTTGGGCTTAGTTATAAGCAATCCCAAACAGAACGGGTCCATTATCATCCAAACCCTAACCACGAGTCTCCAGATCAACCCCAAGTAGGGTTTTAGCCCTTGAAAACTCTATATAAACCACACTAGTCCCCTTCTTCTACAACACCCACCTCCTCCACGCGCAGTCACCAAGATCTTGATCACTCAATATGTTTCCGTAAGTTCAATTCTAATCAATGTCTCTTCACTACCATAACTGCACGATGCACCCCGGGCTTCTCAGATGGTAAATCAACCAGAATGACGACGAAAGCCCCATTGCTCGTGCTAAACGTTGCCGTTTAGTGTTGCAGTTTAGCCGCAAGTCTTCCACGGCTTAGCTGTGTCAAATCAACGGCTACATGTTTCGCTTTTAATATTTCTATATGTTTTTTTTGTTGTGATTCGATTTCTTTGAAGCCTCACCTCACCTTTAGCTTGTTTATTTTTGTTTGTAGAAACAAAGCTAGTCATGGGGGCTTATATTGACTTCTTTTGGCGGGGTTAACGTGGGGGTATGTCTTCTTGCATGATTTTGCCTCTAAAAACGACCGCTATATTCTTGTTTTTCTTTTTTTTACATGTTCTGGTTTCTAGGTTTTAATTAAAGTTTTTTTTTCTCTGAAGTGAATTGCTGTTTTCTTGTATATTGTTTTGTTGGCTATGATTGTATTGTTATCCGCGCTTCTGAGGGTAATCGATGAAGCAGAATTATGAAAATGGTTGAATTTCTTGATATGAGCCAACATTTTGTTTTCAATTGTTAATTTTTTTGTTTTTATTGCTAATTTTGCTGATGTTATATGGGTTTGGCAATGAGGATTAATATTCAGCTTTTAATGCCAGTTCTGCTTCAGAAAATTCTTGATTGATGAAGCTGTTATACTTCTGAGCCTTTCAATTCTGTGTTTCAAAACATCTGTTTATTATGTCTTTCAACATTTGCTTTTCTTAAAAAATTCTTCATGGTTGTATTCTTTTTATAAATCGCCAATGATGATTTTAATCAGCCTTGTTTGAGGCGTAGTGGAGTCAAGTCCCTGTATATCAGGGAGAACCTACTTGGCAGAAGCTACAATTTAATGATATCGACTTATACTTCTGATGCTCAATTATAATTTTCAAATTATGTAGCGTTTTTATTTTAGTAATGTGATGATGATCAATCCACCTTGCTTTAGGCCATCTGTAATGGGTTTATAACATGGTTTTCTTTTTTATTTGTTTTTGAGGTTAGCTGTTGAATTTAGTCTATTATGCCCCATGGGAGATGATTTCAGATGTTTGCATATGTAATGTCTAGAGTCAAATGCTCAACGACAATTAAAAAAACAAAATAGCTTGTTATTCAACTGTGGTTTTTCTGAATTTAATCTCGATGTTTCTGATTCCTTAGATCTTCCTACTACTCCTTTAGTGGTTCTATCTACAGCTGTTTACAGTTCTATATCTGTGGGTATAGCTCAAAGTTCGGATTCAAGTGATGAATTTGGATTGAAATTTCTCACGATGGCCGTCTGAGATAGTTACTGATGTATTGGTTCATGTTTCTGACGGTATATTCTCTGTATCTTAATCTTCTTGTTCGTTTTATGTAGTTTGGGCATTATGATGATAAAATCTTGTCCGATCAATGTCATGACAGGATAAATTACCTCCTACTCATACTGAATGCTCGCTAAAAGAAAACCTCAGCTTCTTTTTGTATAAAAAATGGATGCTTTCTTTCTCGGATTTAAAAAAATGTATGCTTCATTGTATACACTTTTCAAACTTGGTTTCTGCTAAAGTTGTGTTGTGTGAAATGTGCTGATGATGATTGAATCCACCTTGCTTTAGGTGTAGTGGAGCCAAGTCCCTGTTTTTCAGGGAGAACCTACTTGGTGGAAGCTACATTACAATGAAATAAATGGATTCAACTGAAGCAATGCTATATTTTAATTCGAGGAATGCTTAGAATCATCCCCATGGTTAAATCATTTTAGACACTCTCTTCTACTGGTCCATTTTATGTCTTTTATTATTTATTTTTTATTTTTTTCCTCTCCTTATTTATTAATTATTTTCTCTGTTCAAAGTAGATAAAAAGTAATGAAATGGACCAATAGTAGGGTGAGTGTCCAAAGTGAGTGATCATCAGAATAGTTCTTAGCATTTCTCTTTTAATTCTTTTCCTTTGGAGTTTGTTGGTCTGCGATTTTGCTTGATTTCCTAATATATTTTCCATATTATTTACTGAGTTTTAACTATACCCTTATGCCCTTCTGTTGTGGGATTAGGGTCTGAAAAACTCAGATATTGTGTGTTGTCATCAGCTTCATCTCTTGTCAAACGAGTTAGGAGTTAAATAACAGCACAACATTAAATGCACTCATGAATAGCAATCAAAGATTTTAATCTTCTTTATTAGTCAACATGTTTTAATTCAACTTTTCAAGCATGTTATACACAATCTTCTTTTTATCAGCTTGAACCTCAGTATTGTTTTAGTCAGTTTGTTGAGGTTTACTATGTTGATTTTTTTAATCAGAGCTACTGTGTTGCAGTGCTTAACATTTTTCAAGATGTGACAAACGGAGTCTATGTTTTGTACTTTTGTTCTATTCAAGAGTATTCTACAATTTTAGCATTTGATTAGTTTCGAAAGGCAAGATCATCAATTCATGATACTTTGTCTAATAGTTTTCGTTAATTTTGCTGAGTTCGTTCCTCTTTGTTTCTGAACAAACCAGTCGCATAGCATTTGTACCGAGTTAAGAATGTCAACAGATGGAAGCCTAACATTGCGCTTGCAAACATGCATTTGTAAAAATTTAAATTTAGAGACAAAATTTAGTACTTAGTTCGAAAGGCTTACTATGGCTGATGAGTAGTAAGCAACTAGATCAATCTTAGTGCCGGTCAAGGCTTATCGGTTCGGGTTGTAACAACACAACCCTTGCCGACCAACTAATCTCCCAATACAACTTTAACTGTTTCTTTAACTTCTTAAAAAACTTGTAAACAACAAAAATTATGTTCAGCTTACATCCCGTTGCATACCTTACTCTTCTTAGCTAACTGCACTTGCCACCCTCTTGAAAACTCCCAAACAATCCTCGAGAGATACTTGTGATGCTAGAGAAAGCAATTGCCTTAACCTGCTAGCTATATGTTTGCTACAGACAAAGCCCTCCACTAGCGCCTTGATGGCCAACATGGAACGCTTCTGGGAATTGAGTTGATTCGTTAGACCATCTCCAACCAAGCACAAAATTTGTGCAAAACACAATTTGTGCAGAAAGCGCTCTCCAACCCAACACAAAACTTGTGCAAAATCTGGCATTTTGCTGCATCTGGCGTAGTACTGTAGCAACGGCAAATACTGTAGCTTTTTTTTTGCTCTGATCTTACATAAATATATTTTGGATTATTTTGTATGATTTTGTATATTTTATTTGTATATTTAAGTTAATGATGTAATTAGTTAATTTGAATACAATGTTAGTTGATGATTTAATTGATTTACATAAATTTAATATTTTTATTTGTGATGTTTTTTTATATTTTAACTATTTAATGATTTATTTAATTAATTAATTTGAATACAATATTAATTGATGTTTGTTTTATGAATGAAAGGGAGTGAATTTATTTTAGTTTTCAATTGTTGTTATGTTGTGTATTTTAATTAGTTAATCAATATAATGTTTAATTGATGTTTATTTTAATAATTAAATTAATTCATACAATTATATGAAAACTAAATTCATAAAAATTAAAACGAATTCGTACACTATATAAAAAAACATAATAGATTAATATGACATAATAAATTCATAAAAATTAAAAAAAAATGAATTCAACTATCATTCTCGAAGTTGTGGCTGATTGTGATCTTTGAATATGGCACGCGTATTTTGGTTTGCCGGGCACCACTAACGACATTAACGTGTTGGAGTCATCACATTTGTTCTCCAATCTAGCGCGAGTTATTACTCCTCCTATTCATTATGTTATTCAAGGCAAAAAATATAATATGGGATATTATTTAGCTAACAATATATATCTAAAATGGTTCACTATTGTGCCAACAATTCACGAGCCTCGAGGAAATAAGAAAAGGTATTTTTCCATGTGACAAGAGGTATGTAGAAAGGATGTCGAGCGTGCATTTGGAGTGTTACAATCTCGTTTTGCAATTGTTGCAAGACCTACACGTTTTTGAAGAAAAAACGTCTTACATAATATAATGATTGTGTGCATTATCATGCACAACATGATAATTGAGGATGAACAAGATCTCCATGCACCGATTAATGATGCAAGGGAAGTGCCAAGTTCAACAGTTGAATTTGGACAAAATGAAAATAGACGATTTGAACAATTCATTGCACGATACAAACAAATCATGGACAAAGATGCACATATTTTACTTTGCAATGCATTGATCGAGCATTTGTGGGAGCAATCTACGAATTCGGATGATTTTTAAATAATTATGTATTATTCTCTTTCTATGTGTTTTTTACTTTCTAATTATTTTTAATAGAAAAAAATTTGATAGCAATGTTTTGTTTGTTTGTTTTTTTTTTTTATGTAGGATGAATGAGATCTTTGTGTTTGTTGCGTGTATTTTCATTTTTTAATCAATGTAATATTTATTTGTTTATTTTTTTAGTATTAATTCTTAATTAAAAATATATCACGATTAAATTGTACTTATTTTTTAATTAAAATAAATAATATGTCAATTCACATAATTTAATAAAGAATTAAATTTGTGTTTGATTAAGAAAGAAGTAAAATGTGATTTAGAAAAAATATTAAGAGAATATTTTTTTAGAGTTAAAAA
>CAODLS011172610.1:0-10137 GCA_948243855.1 Flueggea neowawraea
ATTCCTCCAACATGCAATAGATTGTAACGTTGGTGAAGATGCCTTCTAATTGCCAGGTATGCTAGCCCTAGAAGCACTGGTAGCCTGTGCCACAATCCAAGCTTGTCCACAAAATGTATAACCTATATGCATGCACCAAACAACATATTAGCCGTATAAAATGTTAATTAGAAAATCTAGAGATGTGATTAAAATAATTTAGCCCCACTTAATCCATATTCAAAATTATCGATTAGTATCAAGACGTTAAGAATATATAATAAGAAGTAGTTAAAGTGTCATAAGTTTAATTACTTAAAACTAATTCAAATGGTTGAATGTGTCCATTATCAGTAAAACAAATAAAGTTTTGCTAACTCAAGTACTTTTAGATCCTTTCAAAATATTGCATGATCAAGGATTTACCCTACTTAAAATGGAGTAAGAGAATAGAAAAGGATGATACTTACATAGAACAAGATAGTGTCAAAAAGACTCATTTTGGCTACAATCTTCCTTAGCTGAGGATGAATGAAAGAAAAAGAGGGTTGAGAAAACGCCATTGTCAAGTGGGAACTTTCTTTCAAAGGCAAAGCTTTTATTTTTGTTGAGATTACTTTCTGTGATGACAATGCTATGAAGCTAGCTACTTTGGTGAGCTTTTTATAGCTAATCATTTAAGAAGCACAGGAGGAATTCGAAATGAATTGAAACGTGTACTGTTGCTGGACAAGTCAACCTGGCCATTGCCATTGCCAAACCATGAAATAACATTATAACAGACAAGGAAAATAAAAAAAAAATCTCCCATAACCCTCAATTAAATGCACAACGATGTGTAGGCCAAATTGTTTCTTGGGTTCTTACGGCTCTTTAAATATGGTGACCAAGTGTTAGATCAGATGCCTCTGTCTAAGTGACTGTAACCACATGACACGATGATGCTATTTTTTTTTTAATTTTTTAAAAGAATATTGATAAATTAATATGCATTACAATATTTTTTTAATAAATTCTTTTTATTTGCTCGTATTAAAATTCAAATTCGTGATCTTAACGTTATAATTGATTTCACTATACATATTTATTTTTATTTAATATATGCGGTAGTAGGTATTGATGACACAGACTACAGAGGGTTTGTTAAAGCATATAAGATCAGCCCATCTCTCTGAAGTCATAGTTGGAGTAAGCATTTTTCAGTTGTAACGCCAACTTTGAGCATGCCAACCTCGCCTTAATTGATCTAATAATTCACTTTCTGGTCTTCACATTCAAGTTCTGGTCTTTGCATTCAATTCCTGGTCAGTTCATTACATTCATTTTTCATTTTCATAAGCAGTACTCTTTTTATTTTGGTGTTCTAAGAATGGAGAAGTCTATTTATATAGAATGGAAAGAGGGGACGAGGAGAGAGGAGATGGAGTTTTGAATTTTTATCAATTTTGACAATGGAGTTTTAAGAATGGAGAAGTCTATTTATAGAGAATAACACTTTGACTCGGGTTAAACTTTATGGAGTAAATAACCTGATAGTGGCTTTAATATCTGCATAACACATGATAACAGACATTAAATTAGGTCCTGTTGCTAGAAGTCAAGAGAGAGCTCTTGTGTATGTGTTTCAGAAAAAGTGTGTATGTTGCTGAAAAAAAAACCTTTCGTCTTTTTGGATAATTTCTATGTCCAAAATGGCAGCGCTCGAGCTTTATGAATTTGGGATTAAAAAACAAAAACAGGGGCATCGTTTTAGACACCAAGTTGTCCAAAATGGCACCATTTTGATATTCCAAAGTGGTTTTTTATCTCTTAACATATTAACACCATGTCATCATGCTACATGTGCATCATTGCCACGTGTTATACACCATGTAGTATGCCACATCATCGATAAAACTTCCTTCTTGCCATGTCAACAAGCATGCCATCTCAGCATGATGCATCATCAAATGATGGCAGATTCAAACGGCACACTAACGAATGAATATGTTATATACAACTTTTAAAGGTTATATTGTACAAGGATATTTTCAAAAGAATCATACATTTTCTATACAAATTAAGTATAAAGGTGGAGATATTTTTACCTATTAAACCTCCAAAATATATGGTCGACAAAACTAATTACAACCAAAGTATAAATTTAGTACTTTTGAGCAAGTTGGACAGAGCAAATGAGGTTTCTTGTCAAATTTCTCCACTTTTTTTTTCCTGCAATAATTTGTCTTTTGAACCATATTTCTTGACAATCTCGTGCTAGACTCATCTACTGAGATATTATCCGATTTGGGCTCATTAACCCTCATACTTTTGTTCTTGAAAAAAGTCCCAGTGGGTTTAACGAAGAAGGTATTTATAAGCAACCATTAGTCTAATAGCCGAGGCCAAAATTTGCTTATAAGCATCATCCTCCTTTAAACCACTGAGACGTTTTTTAAGAACAAAAACATGAGAATGCATGAACTCAAAGCGAACAATAACTCAATGGGTGAATATAGTGCACAATCGTCGAGGAACCTAGTCCACAACAATTTGAAAAAATTTGGCATGTTTTACAAATATTAAGTGACAAACATATTTCATAATTTTCCTTTTTTTTGTTGTAGCACGAGTATTTAAAAGAAAGCAATTCAAGGGTCACAACCAAACTGATTGTGAATTGGAGCACTTATATGACGGTGTGTATTATGGATAACTATGCCATAAATGGAGATGTCCAAAAATCTTAAGATGAGGATATGCACACATCACCAAATTTGCGTATATCAAATTGGGGACATTCAGTTGGTTGGCTCTTTTTTGCTCCCCTTTCAGATGACAATAATCTTATCAAATACAGAATTCGTTTAATTAAGGTGTTAGCAAAACCTTGTCAAATGATATACGTTTAGATTTAATTAAGGTAAGCTGGGTATCTTTTTCAAAAAACAAAATTTTGGCTATCTTTGTGTTTTAGAGCATGAAACAATATATATATAGAAGGATCCATTTACCACATTGTAAGTTTTGTAATTTATACTAAATCGTTACCATTTTCTCTTTTTCATCCGATGATCATGATGATAATTGTGGGTCATACATATAACAATTATGGACCATTAATTCTAAAAAAATAAATAGTCAAGATTTGATGTAAGTTAAAAAAGCTTACACCTAAAAGCATCTCTAATGGTGCTCTTTAAAATTTAATAGTTATTTTGTTAGTTCCCATAATTTTTTATTATTTTACATCTCTTTTTTTTTATTTATTATGTTTCAACTAATAGAACTACACTATCATTAATATCATATAATATAAAAAATATGCATGACTCTCCACAACTAGCTAGTAAAAATAACTCTTTATTTTATTTTTAGATTATAAAGAGTGGGTTAGAGTTGTGTTTTAATAAAATGACTCTTTATAATAAAGAGTATAATACATTTAAAGTGAGTATTGGAGATATCTCTAATGTAGGTTGATTCCTCCTCATACATAAATGTAGATATTAAATTCCTATCAATGGAATTAATTATGTGTAAAGCCAATTTAATTATGAAAAGTATATTTTCATATTGAATTCTTGTGAAGAATAAAAAATCTAAACAGATATATGGGATGATCAACTACCTAAGCGTGGTCCAATTTAAGAAAAATTGAGAACGTTCTGTTGTGATATGCAGCCACATATACATTGTTCATGATCAAAGAATAATAGACTAGAACTAAATATTGATCCAAGCGACTAAATAACATATCTTTGTTCAATTATTTAATGAATATACATATATAATTTTAAAACTAACTAATTCGAATTCAAGGGGAATAAATATTGCTAAAAAGGATTTTTTATCTATTTATATATAAGAATGCAAATCGCATGTTACTTCACAATGGAAAATTTATTAATGATTTACTACTTATATTTTTATTTGATGTGAGTAAAATGGTACAAGTGATTGGAATAAAATAGCTCAATTTGTGCCTGGTCGAACTGGTCTGCGATGTTGCGAAAGGTAACATGCAGTAATCTCTAATCAATAATGGGTTCCGGTGATATGACTGGATTATGACTTTTATGTGTAATGACAGATGGTCAAATTGTTTAGATCCTTCAAAGAAATTCGATGACTGGACAGAAGAAGAGGATTTTCAGTTAAGAGCTGCATTTGAAAAACATGGAATTCAGTGGGCTAAGATTGCCAGAGAGTGTCTTCCACATCAAACTGATAACGCATGCAGGAGGTATTGTCACTTGTCACTGGATAGGATTTAAACTATGATATTTTTAAAATTCGTGTTCTCTTACTTCATTTGACATAACCAGGAGATGTAAGCTGTTATATCCAGATGATGTGGCTTTGCTGGAAGAAGCCAAAAAGAATGATGTTTATCCGAACAACTTTGTGGATCGCGAGTCAGAGAGGCCCACGTCATATAAGAAAGTTATTCTACCACCGACGATAAGATTAATACAAGGACCTGAGTGTGTGTCCAAACCTAGGAATCGTAAAACAAAGTCAAGGTATAACTGTTTGAGAAATTGTGCGTGTTTTTTTTCTCTAAAATTAGACTGTTTCATCTAATGCCTTTCATCGTGTGCAGAGGACAAGAAGCAGACAGTGAGAAAAATTTTACATGCTGGTAAGTTCTAAAATTTAAACTGGTCATCTGTTTCTTTTGTATAGCTTATATTTTATATAGGTATCATGATGAGTTTTTATTGGTTTGATCAATGACATTGTAATGCTTTACGTGTTTATTATGCAGCAATGCCTTAAAGACTATCAGGTCCAAAAGATCAAGAAAAAGAAAAACCTCTTTTGTGACCGTTGAAGAGAATGATGATAGTTTGGATGGGATTCTTCTTTGTTCAACCAATTTAAGAACCAAACGTTCTTTGACAAATTGTAATTCTGTATAAGGTCAAGATTGTTTCGTCCAGGACCCTTCTGTGACTAGTAATGGCACTGGATTTGACTCTAGAAAGAGGAAAAGCCTTTCTGAGCCACAATCAAAGTCACATGAGATTGTTGAAAATGATTGTAACCAGAATCTCTTTCTGGTACCTGCTGGAAGTTTGGAATCGGAATTGGAATTGAAGGAAGATGACGGTTTTGAGACTGCTGGTAGAGGTGACAGTTCATTTAGTACAAGAAGAAATGATAACCATTATTCTAGGATCAGAGAAGGTGCTCCAGTAATAGGGAATCCTGCGCCATTGGAAATTCCTAATGATGAATCTGATCTGATTGATGATCATTTGGATTCAAACTTGCTATGCATCAATGATGAACAGGATATAACACTTCACGAGTCTGAAAATTCTGGAGAGAAGAGGGTCTTTGAGCCTTGCTCCAGTGATGATGGCTGCCAGGCACTCTCATTCCCTAAAAGCACTGAGTTAAGAACAATTAGTTCAGAAGATGCTGAGAAATCTTCTTTTGATGACTTAGGCGAGGAAAGAGGAACTTAAAAGCACAGTGGCAAAAGAAAAAGGATTGCTGGAACAAACGGGGACAGTGCACATGTTACTGTTCCTTGCAAACAAGATAGATGCAAAAAGCTGAAGCGTAGGGTGAAGTCCAATTCTGAACAGGTTTTGAAGTTGGCTGATGAGGAAGATGTTCCACTAGCCGTCTTCTTTGGAAATAAACCCAAGAGAAGACTCGAAGAATTCCAAAATGCTAATCGAGTCTGCTCAGTTATATGAATCCTGGACCCGAGTTGTTGCCTGGAGAAGCGGCAGATCAACCTGTCACTGGAAATGGAATTCTATCTCTACGAGATGAAGCGCAGACTTATTCCTATGAAGTTTCGGAGCATATTCCATATTGTGAAGAACGTCAAATGCATATGCGGAGCATTACAGCCAATGGCAAGGAGCCATGTGTTGCAGATGCTTTCAAGCAGAGCAGCGACAGAAAGAATTGGTGAGCCAAGAGGGGTTGGCGGACATGTTACATCTGTTCCTTGCAAGCAAGATGGACGCAAAAAGCTGAAGCGTAGAGCCAAGTCTAATTCTAATCCAGTTTTGAAGTTGGCCGATGAAGAAGATGTTCCACTAGCTGTCTTCCTGGGAAATAAATCCAAGAAGAGAAGACCTGAAGAAGACCAAAATAACAATCGAGTTTGCTCTGCTAAACCTGGACACGATTTCTTTTCTAGAGAAGCAGTAGATCAACTCGACAATGGGAATAAAACTCTATCTTTACAAGGTGAACCTCAGATTTGTTCCAACGGAGTTTCAGAGGATATTCCATATTGTGAAGGGCATCAAAAGCATATGCAGACCGGTAGAGGCGATAGCAAGGAGCCGCGTGTTGCAGATGCTATGAATGGCAGAATGGTTACTTCTCAGGACCCGGTGGGTGAACAGATGAGCGTCACCATGGGATCTCATTCCGATGCCGATGACGTACCACTTGCTACATTATTTCATAAGAAACAAAAGAAGAGAAGCTGATTTTCTTCTTCACAAAGTGTATATAGCTTGTACCTACCATACATGGGATGTTTGCTAATAAAAATTTTTACTTCTTGAAAATTGAAAACATTTAGAAAATATGTTTGTTAATTGAATTTTTTTAAACAAATTTTATATTTTTTTATCCCTGTTTTGTAATTTTTTAAAAGACAATGAAAAATTTGTTTAACTAAATAGTTCCTAACAATATTTATGCTTTTTAGATTTCAATAACCACTGTTGACTAACTTGAGTTACCCTCACCTCTTTTTGTAAAAGTATTTAGTGCTGCGTTTGAATCTACTTTTTCTTTTTAACAAATTTAAGCTCTGTTGTCAAGTGATCCACAACTTCTAAGTAAAAAAAAAAGTAGTTTTAAACAATATTAGAGATTATGAATGATTTTGGATATGAGGGACTATATCTATAGAAAATAAAAATGTTGGCAAATGATATGGTTCAAATGATAATGAAATCCATACAACAGTCGAAAGGATGATGATGTCTATTTCACGGTCAATGAAATTTGTCTGACACTTAAGATGATAATAAAATCTATCCAGTTGCGAACTAGCCAAATAGGAAAATTAAGTAAAGAATTCAAAAAATCATTTTATTGATTGAGATCATTAATAAACTAAATTAACCTTCACAAAAAAAAACAAATTAACCAAAGTTGAGTAACTCAATTAGTAAGTATCTATACGATTTTCATGAATCCGGTGATAGTCCAAAGGCTTACGATCTATTTAAAAAAAAAAACTTTATCAACTTGACTAATCAACTATACGTGTGGTTTAGCAGAAATGGCAAACTCTTCACTAGCTAATTGCTAAGCATATTCTTTATTTGAATTTTTCCCGCCACTCTCACTCAAGAGTGGCTCTTCTATATAAGCTACATTCGTTTGCTCAATCATACACAAAATCTGAAACTATTTGAACCCACTACAATACTCTCTCTCTCTCTCTCTCTCTCCCATATTTCTATTTCGTCTTAATTTTTTGTTTGTTTGTGTTTCTTACGCTATTTGGAATATTAATTTTTCACAGGAGTGGTGAAACTACTGGTGTTGGAGGAGCAATTTTATGAAGCTTTGACCTACCAACTTGTTTGTATACAAGACGAGACAACCCTCAAAATATGTCAACAAATTCCACTGGTTCACTTTCTATTTGATTGATTATTTTTTATATATTGATCTGTTTTCCGTTGTAACTAATTTTTATATATTTTTAATTTGTTACAGGAAATTAGTAAACTGGTAGGAGATTTCAAGGACATTATGAGCTCAACAGAACAAAGAGGTATCTATGGCGATCCTTCATGGTGTATAGATGGCTTTAGGCAGGCTATTTTGGATTGCGGACTAATTGATATGACTATGGAGGGGCATGATTTTACATGGTGTGAGAGAAAAGGAATGAAGCGTTATGGGTTATTTTAATGTGTTGTCAGCGTTATAACCGTTAGATTAAATTAAAATTAACCTTTATTCTTAAAAGGAAATAAAGAAGATTAAGTAAAAGGATAGTAGCCAAATCCTGTGTTGAAGAGATACTAGACTGAGGGTAATGCGCAAAAGATTGGTTGCAGCTCTTTGAGAAGGCAAAGCTCTACAACCTTATGGTAACCATTTCAGACCACATGCCATTATTTTTGGTCCTCCATGAATCTGAACAAAGCATAAGAGTGCATTGTTTTCGGTTTGAAAATTGTTGGTTGCGGGAAGGTGATTGTAAAAAATTTGTTGTAGACTTGCAGAGAAGCAGTACAGACGGTGATCTGGCCGAGAAATTTGAGGCTTGTGCTAGGACATTGACGAAGTAGGGAAGAGGAAAACACAACACTTCAAACTACAAATCAATGGAATATGATGTAGGCTTTCCAGTTTGTATGAAGAGGGTACGACAGGAATAATTGGGAAAATACAGGAACTAGAGGAAAAGCTACATAAGTTATCAGAACAAGTGGAGATCTATTGGCGACAAAGTAGCAAAGTTTTATGCTAAGAGAGCGAGATATTAATTGAGGAGCTATCCATGCTGCAGCTTCAGCTCGAAAACGCACAAACAAGATTGAGCTTTCCATAGGATGTTATTTTGGTATGCAAATAGTATTTGAACGCTATTGAATCAATTTCCAATTTATATTCAACTGGTATGCAACTAGATATATGTAGTTTTACTTTGGTATTCAACTACTATTCTAACAGTATTCATATGGTATCTAACATTGCAAATGTATAAACACAATATACTATTGCAAAAATGTACTCGCGATCTACTTTTAAAATTTACTTTTACTAAATCTCGAACAAACACTCATAATTACATGTAAACTCAGTTACTTGCATTACCAGAAACGAAAACCATTCGCTTATGCTTTCTTTGATGATTAGTCAGAATTAAGTTAAAGGCCATAATTATTGCGAATACATTTAAGCGTCCCTCTTTGCAACAATAAATTTTGATTCAACAAAGCCTAGTTCATAAGCAACAAAATTTCTTCAAGAATAAATATTTGATCAGATCTCTCACATCTATCCTACCATGGAAACCTACATATTCAATTATAAAAGCATTGCGGAAAAAGAGCTTGATTATATGAAATTCATGAAGCCAATAACATCTAATTTGAGATATCCAAAACCAAACTAACAATGACCACAAAACCCTATATAAAATCCAACATAAAAAAGATAAGAGAATTCCAGCATTTAAACAAACTCTGAATAGGTCTTGGCCTACTTTAAACAAAAACAAATTGGTTAGTCCTCCAAAAGAGAAGGCATCAGGTAACTACTCAAAATTCCTCTTAGTATGTGCTGCGAGAAACTCCCCAGACTCTGATTAGACCATCTGTATAACCACTGAACAAGGTGCTTCCATCTGTGCTCCAATTCAAGCTTGTGCAGTAAATGTTCTGCCAAAAACCCCAACGCCACAACACATAGTGTTAAACAATAGTAATACAAATTCTTAATTACAGACATCAGGGAACATTTTAAAGTGCCAGCAACAAATGTGACAATCCAATCTTGCATTATTCCAAACTGGAAACTTTCGTCAAAAACAAATGGAAACAATTAATAAGTAAAATTTCACCATTGTGTTAACAATATTAAAGTTCAAATCTCCCACAACAACTGAAAATATGTAAATAAAAGCTTAAAACATGACTAAGTCACAGTTTTATTCAAGTTAGATAAGTCACAAGCTGATTTTAAAAGCACTCTTCAAACCTAGAACTACAAAGTATGCAAAATGTTTAGAACTAAGAATATCTTCAAAAGCCCCCATAGAAACAGAGTCAATATGATGAAGCTACAATAAGCCTGCACAAGATGCATCAAATTTCACAGAACAGAACTACAATGTATAGTTAAAGGCAGAAATAATAACCTATAAAACAAAACAGATAACAGAGACGAAGTAAACCAAGCAAATATGTCAAACAAAACATATCTACGAAAAAAAGGCAGCAGTTATTATAATCAAATCTCAAAGCATCTACAGTCAGAAACAATTACGACACAAGCCCACACACAAATCAACCAAATCACAAACATCAAACAGAAACACATTCAGATGCATTATATACCTTCTTCTTGGAGATGGTAGCAGCAGCGGTACTTCCGTCGGACTTCTCGGCCTCAGCCTTAAGGTCAACCTTCAAATCCTCAACAATGCTCTTGCTCTCAAGATCCCAA
>CAODLS011172933.1:0-16674 GCA_948243855.1 Flueggea neowawraea
TTACATGTTGGCCATCCGCTGGGATATACTGCCACGGATATTTTGGCTAGGTTTAAACGGATGAAGGTTTACAGTGTCTAGCATCCGATGGGATGGGACGCATTTGGTTTTTCTGCTGAGCAGTATGCAATTGAGGTATGCTTCGCTCCGTAATGATTGATTGAAACTGCGTCTTGTTTCTCCTTGATTGTGTTGTCATTTGTTTTTCACTGATGGGGTTGCATCATGTGCCTGACAGACGGGAACCGATCCCAAAATCACTACTTTGAGGAACATTAACCGTTTCCGTTCCCAGGTAATGTCATACTGTTCGTTTTATGGCAGCTTGCTATCGTGTGTCTAGGCTGTGGATGTGCTACATCGCAAATTAATTTCTCGCATAGATTGAATGCAGCCTGTTTTGTATGCACATTCTTCTCTGCTAGAATGAATAGAATGCAACTCTTAATTTAGCGAACATTTGCCCATCCTTATCATGTTGATTGAAATGACATATTCTCTTATGTTCAAATCCACTGAAGAAAGTAGGAACTAAGTGGAACCTGAGGTTTGATTTTTACAATTCTTCCAATGTGCCACGCTCTCAGCCACATTGCAAACAACACAAGCTAGCATTAAGACTCGAGACCATTTGGCCTTCAATCAACATTTTTATGCTTGCCTCATAAGCTTTTAGCAGCTGATATAATTATTTTCTGATGTATAAAAAAGCTGAATTCTTTTGCAGCTCAAGTCCTTGGGATTCTCCTATGACTGGTATCGTGAAATTTCTACAACAGAACCAGATTATTATAAATGGACACAATGGATTTTTCTTCAGCTAGTGAAGAGAGGGTTGGCATATCAGGTCAAGGATTATCTCGAGTCCACCATTATATAATGTCATTTCCTGCTTAAAAAAGGATCTCATAGTCTAGTAATTAATCATTCAGGCTGAGGTGCCAGTCAATTGGTGCCCTGCTCGTGGTACCGTTTTGGCAAATGAGGAAGTGGTGGATGGAGTGAGTGAGCGAGGGGGTCAGCCGGTCATAAGAAAGGTGTGGCAGTTTCTGTCTCATCTGCTAAGGAACTGGATCATTTCACAATAATTTCTTATTTTTTTTGTTGAATGGTTTTATAATTTTACAGTGTCATTGTTTATTACGAACCAGCCAATGAGGCAGTGGATGCTCAGGATTACTGCTTATGCTGACTGCCTTCTTGAAGACTTAGATGATCTTGACTGTCCTGAAAGTGTAAAAGAAATTCAAAGGAACTGGATTGGGAGGTTTGAAGGGGCTGAAATGGAATTTTTCATTCTTGATGATGATGGAAAGGAAAGAGATATTAACATTACTGTTTATACTACGAGGCCAGATACCATTTTTGGAGCAACGTACTTTTCTCACTCCCTCCTCTAATTTGGTTCATTGTTCAATTTACACAATATGCAAAGACAGTTTCGAGATTTAATCATTTGGTTTTAGGGATAACAAAAGTTAACCTTTTGTATGCAGATATTTAGTTGTCGCACCAGAACATCCCTTGCTTTCATCATTCGTATATTTTGCACAAAGAAAAACTGTAGGTTCACTTTTTTACTCGGGTCGTGTGTTTTCATTCATGAGCCTTAAGACAATAGACCTTGTTTACAGGTTGAGGAGTATAAAGACCTTGCTTCACGGAAAACTGACCTTGAGAGGACTGAGCTGCAGAAGGAAAAATCCGGGGTTTTTCCTGGATGCTTTGCTAGAAATCCAGCTAATGGGGAGGCGATACCCATTTGGGTTGCTGACTATGTTTTTGGAAGGTTAGGTTGGTTTAGTTGCACATGATGTGAACCATATCAGGAATGTCAATGAGAAGTACTAGAACGGTTTAGTTTCAGCATTCCTGTAATGTATAGAGTTGTTTTTTGACACAGTTATGGGACTGGAGCAATTATGGCTGTGCCTGCACATGACTCTCGTGACTATGAGTTTGCTAAAAAGTATGACATTCCAATTCATCAGGTCGTGAAGCCAGATGTTGAAGATCCTAGTGATATAGGAAAGGCCTATGCCGGTGAAGGCACTGTTATGAATTCGTCAAATCCATTCCTGGGGTTGGAAATCAATGGCTTGCCAAATAAAGTAGCTGCTTCAAAATTCATTGAGTGGGCTGAAAAAACTGGAAATGGGAGGGAAAAGGTGAATTTTAATTTTGCAATTTTTGGAGTAGAGAGGGTGATGGGCTTGATGTTACCTTGAACATCCATGTTCTTACTTGTCTCAAACTTTTGTCACTTAGGTCAACTACAAGTTGAGGGGCTGGCTTTTTGCTAGGCAACGTTATTGGGGGGAACCAATCCCAATTATTTTCCTGGAGGAAACTGGTGAACCTATTCCGCTTCCTGAAACTGACCTGCCTCTTACATTACCCGAATTGGATGACTTTACTCCCATAGGAACAGGAGAACCACCTTTATCAAAAGCTGTTTCTTGGGTGAGTTGTTGCTTACCAATATCAATATGTCTTGGAATCTCTTAACTATTTATCAAGTATGGGCTTCATTTCTACAAAATTCTTCAAATTTACTTACATAGTATGTTACTTATCTTGCCTCTTGGTTGCTCGATTGTTAATTCTTGGGGGTCTAGCATTATGTATGTAAATTATCAACATGAACTTGTCTACTTTAGTTTCCGATATAGCTATATTTTTTTTCTTAATAGAATTTTTATTTTTCTTCCATAAGTTATGCATCAATTGTTTTACTGCGTACTTTCAGGTTATGACCTCGGGTCATTCATCTGGAAAACCTGCTAGAAGAGAAGCAAGCACCATGCCACAATGGGCAGGTTCATGCTGGTAAGATGTTTCTTACTGCCTTGGATAATTGAGTTTGTCGTTTCTATTTCTGTAGAAGATAGTAAGTCAGTTAAATATATGTTTCTGACATTTTGAGCATTAAATTAAAGGCATATCTTTTCTTTGTTTTCTTGACCATTTTCAGGTACTATTTGAGATACATGGATCCGCAAAACTCTAAAGAGTTAGTTGATAAGACAAAAGAAAAGTAAGAACTTCTTTTGTTAAGAATCAATTCTTTCATCAACTGAAGGAGATGTCTTTGTACTTTTTCCACGCAAGTCCTATCTGTTTCCTGAAACCATTCACTTTTAGGTATTGGAGCCCGGTTGATGTTTATGTCGGAGGTGCTGAGCATGCTGTCCTACACTTGCTTTATTCAAGATTCTGGCACAAGGTTGAGATTCAAATATGTCAATGTTTGTATTTTCAGGACTTGCATGGACACTTTATTTTTTTTACTCATGGAAACGGTTTATTCACTCATGTCATGAATTGTAGTCATCTTTAAAGTCAGTTTGTCCTTAGAATTGCTCTCTTCTCCAAGTTAGGCAAGAAAACTTTTGAAATAAACCTTCACCCACGTGACTTGACCATAATTCAAGCTATTGTTCAATGCTAATTTCTTTATGAGCTTATAATTCAATAGTAGTTCTTCTATCATATCAATGCTCAATTAATCTGGTTATGATCTTGTTAACATTATAACACCATATCAATACTAGTGGCTTTAGGCTGCTAGGATTAATTAAATATGACCTATCCTCTGTACTGTATCTTCTGTCTACATTAGTGATTGAAGTTTCATATTTCAGTTTCTTTATGACATTGGAGTTGTGTCAACCAAAGAACCCTTCAAGTGTGTCATAAACCAGGGCATCATCCTTGGGGAAGTAAGTATTTGTTATTGTACTTCAGTGAGAACCGATTGTTATCCATCATCATCTAATGGCGTGGGTTCCAGGTTCAATATATGGCTTACAAAGACCTTGACGGCAACTATGTATCTGCAGAATCTGCTGATATCTTGGGTGAACTTCATCAGGAAGTAATTCCGGATGAAAAGGCATGTTTTACTCTCACAACTTGTTCTTTTCTTCATCCACATATCTTTTGCTATTTTATTAGTTTCAACCTTTGAGAAAATAGATGTTTTCATATTTGTTGTTACTTTCTTAACCAATAAAGTATTTCTGCATTCTGGCGATATAGGTCACCAAATCTGGGGATTCGTTTGTATTGAAAGACGACAATAATATTCTTTTGATTGCCCGTGCTCATAAAATGAGTAAAAGCAGAGGAAATGTGGTCAATCCTGACGATGTTGTTTCTGAATATGGTGCAGATTCTTTAAGATTATATGAAATGTTGATGGGACCACTTAGGTAAATTTTGTTATATGAATGTTTTTGGAAGAGGGGCCTGCCAATTGTGTAGTTGTTAACAAGTCAATTGTTTTGTGCTAATAGAGACTCAAAGACATGGAACACTGGTGGTATTGAAGGTGTATATCGATTCTTAGGAACGACATGGAGACTGATAGTTGGTTTGCCTTTGCCAAACAACAGTTTCAGGGATGGAACAGTGACTCTTGATGAAGAACCAACATTTGAACAGCAACGAACTCTGCACAAGTGCATAATTAAGGTCATTTCCAGCTATATCTTCTGGATCTTTTCTATCTCTGGTGAAAAACATGATTGTCACTTAGCTTTACTTAGTTTTCCAATAGTCATCGAACTTTGATTTTGCACGCAGTTTAGCTACTAGCATTAGGATTTTATTAAAATTATTAATTGAATGATGGTGTGGCATGTTACTGTGTTATTGATATGCACATCAGCGCTTCATATAACCATTTGTTTGGACATACAATAGTTTCAACTGACTTCAAACCACAAGCAACAGACTCTATTCTCAAATTATCATTAACTAAGAATCAATATGCCGTTAGTTAATTTAAAGAAATGTTAATGCAAGTGACAAAAAATCTTATAAAAATTTATTCTGTGACCCTGAGGCAAAAAAAAAAGTAAGTTCATAGCCTATATAGAAAATTGACTAAAGTTGAGTGACAATCTTTTCCTTTTCCCCTTTCTATCTCACCATAATGACAATTCTTATATTTATGAGTTTCCATCTTTTTTTGCGATATATTGTCATGGTAGCCTCAAGGCAAGTGATGGAGATGCATAAGAGCTCTGAAATAGCTGGTTAGCGTAGTGGAGTGATGTAAATGTGGTTTGAATTGTGAAACAAAGACTTAACATTCTCTTACGGTTCTGATGATTTTTGATTCACAGGTAACAGAGGAAATTGAAGGAACACGGTTCAGCACTGGAATTTCCTCAATGGTGGAATTTATTAATGCAGCATACAAGGTTCTTCTATAGTAATCTTAAAGCACATCTCTGAGGAGCCTGTTTTCTATTCTTCATTTTTCCTACTCATCTTTCATCTGCATTGTCATATGCCAGTTGAAGAAACTTCCAAGATCAATTGTTGAAGATTTTGTATTGTTGCTCTCACCATACGCCCCTCACATGACTGAGGAACTTTGGTTTCGCCTAGGACACTCAAATTCATTGACATATGAGCCTTTTCCTGAGGTAAAACTTTTTTCTGTAACATATTTGATAAAGCTATCCTCTTCAGTATTATCCTGCAATTGATGTAATTTCAGTGTGTACTCCACTGACATTCAGATATGAAGGTTGACCTTATGGAGTGGTAACTGCTTAGTCTCTGAAGTTTCTCTCTCTTGTGTAGGCGAATCCTATTTACCTGAAGGACTCTACTATAGTCCTACCTGTTCAGATAAATGGCAAGACAAGGGGCACCATACAGGTTGAAAAGGGATGTTCAGAAGAGGATGCCTTGAGATTAGCTGCACAAGATGAGAAACTCTCCAAGTATCTGGATGGAAAATCCATCAAGAAGACAATCTTTGTACCCGGAAAGATTTTTAACGTAATCTTGGGCCCTCAAAATGTGAAGGCTGGTGTTCGATAGTCCAGATGACTGCAGCCTCGGATGTCTTGGGTTGATCATCGGCTTCAACTTCAAGTGGAAAATTGGAATATGAGGTAGAGCATTCTTGGTGAATTTTGTTTGTACAATCGCAAATGTAAAGTTGGAAAGTAAGCAGGATGGAAAATATGTTGGAGAAGGTTATTTAATGGAGATGCATCAAGGTGTGTGTTGATGAACTGTGTTTCAGGGTGTTGTTCCCCATATTTGTGGGAACAAGGACTCATTTTCTGTTGTGAGCAAGCACAAGTGAGTGTGACAATCTGAGCTCTCCATTTTGCTTTGAATGGTTTGAATGCAAAACAAGAAATTTTGTAGCCCAAGTTTGGTTGGTTGAGAAAAGCTAACGCTTCTTCTAACTTACTGTACCATTCAACGAACATATGTTGAGACAGAGATACTAGTTTGAATTGAATAAAATGGTGTGGTGCCCCTGAACCTGTAATTTCAACAAGTCAAGTTGGGTGGAAATGGTTAAGAATAATGAGAGTATGGAAAATGTGAAAGGAGATGGAGAGAATTGGTCGATCTCCCCATTGGATTTCCGTTAGAGAGAGCCAAGTCTAAGCAATTAAAGAATTAGGTTGAGCACACGCCTAACCCGTTTGCTTTGAGTGAGAGAGACGATTCTTCACACGCTCTCAACACCCTCCACCATAAACACTATGGCATGCCTGAATTGAAGGTCCAGAGTAGATCATGCCATCTCATGCCATGCTGAATCACATTCACACCTCCCCGTAACCCAACCCAACCCAACCCACCCACTGTCTTCTTCTTGTCGACTTTGAAAAGTAACACCACGATACAGTGGGGCCCTTTTCTGCTCTGCGCTGAATCGAACACGGCGGCCGCTAATTACGTTACCCGTCCCTCCCTCCACCCTTCGCGGTCTTCGCTGTTGCTGTGGTGATTAAAAATTTAACTTCTTGTCCACCCCTCAACGTACAGACACACAGCCGAGCTTCCCTCGACGAATTGCAGAAACAACACCTGTCACTCTTTTAATTTATTCAAACAAACCAAAAAAAAAACAACTTTCTTTTCCATGTCTGTCAATGTAATATTCTTCTCCTCCTTCCATGTCTATTCTGTTCTCTCTTCTATCACTACTCATATTTTACTACTTGTGATGAATGGCGCGTGATTCAGGAAGAAGAATGATGAAGAAATCTCCTCCACCAATAGCACCGCGCCACGTCCTCTGCTTCGGTTGGAAGCTCGTCATCCTTCTCTCCCTCTTCCTCTCCTTATTCGCTCTCCTTAGCCTCCATTTTCGGCCCGATTACTCCTCTTCCGTTTCTCCTACGAGATCTCGCCGAATTTCTCACCTTGGCTACGGCGGTCCTCCCAAAGTCGCCTTCCTCTTCCTCGTCCGCCGAGAACTCCCCCTCGACTTTCTTTGGGCCACCTTCTTCGAGGTAATTTCTTCTCATATTTCTCTTATTTAGTTTCTCTCTGAAAAAAAAAAAGAAAGAAAGGATTGAAATTGAATCGGTTATGTTTGCAGAATGGTGACGCCACAAAATTCTCGATCTTTATTCACTCGGAACCGGGATTTGGATTCGACGAGTCAGCCACGAGGTCTCATTTCTTTTACGGTCGCCAACTAAAGAACAGTATCCAGGTTATTATTAATTTAAAAGAAAACAAGGCCTCATTATATAGGAATGAAATTGATTGTTTTAGGTGACAGTACCACTTTTTAGTTTCGTAAACTAAATGTAATTGGTTGATATCACACTTGTTTTGTAGGTGGGATGGGGAGAATCAAGCATGATAGAAGCAGAAAGGTTGCTACTTGAGGCTGCCTTAGAGGACCCCGCTAATCAAAGATTTGTTCTTCTTTCCGACAGGTATATTTGGTCTTCACTATATTGAGCAGTTTTGATTTAGAAATATGTATCCTTCAAACAGAAAGGAATTAACTCTCAGGACTATTTTAATTCTTATTTCTTACAATGCAGTTGCGTGCCTTTGCACAATTTTACCTACATATATCACTATTTGATGTCTTCTCCAAGAAGTTTTGTGGACAGGTAGATGTAAGGCTTTTCACTCTGGAGGTGCCAAGTAGTACTGATTGTAGTATTAGTGTTTCACCATTTGACATCTTTTTTTACCCTTCTTTTTATAAAAATCTTAACCCAAAGATTTGTTTGGTGGTCTTGTGTCACAGCTTTCTTGATATGAAGGAAGGCCGGTACCATCCGAATATGTCACCGACTATACCGAAAGAAAAGTGGAGAAAAGGATCTCAGGTATCTACATTTACTTGAACTATAGCTCCTTATAGAGAGAGTTCAGCAAAACAACCGCTTTATAGTCTTTCAATGTTCTATACACATTAGATTTACTCATTTCATGTGTAATAGAATTAGAAGATGCTGATAATCTTTCACTCTAATTGAGTCATTGTAGAAGGCGGAACCATTGTTATAGCATAATAGCTGCAGCCATAACATTTGACCAGATTCTGATGACGGGCATTGTCTTAAAACCACCCTGATTTTTTTTTTTTTGTTTTTCTAAAATGAAAGTAGAATTCCATTACAGTTGAATACTCTTTTTACACTTTCTTGTGCACTCTCCAATCAAAATCTAACACATAAAAGAGAGTTAATTTCTTTATAATCTTTATATTTATAAAGACTATAAAAATAACAAGTGGGAAATTTTGATTGGAAGTGCACAAGAGTGCACAAAAGAAAGTGTTCCTAGCAAACCTCTTGACTCACAATTATCGTTATGATAACTATTATACTAAGGGTTTATTGCTTGTTCAAATTGCAATTTATTGTGCTCTAAATTGAGGTTTTGTTTGATTTCAGTGGTTTGCTTTGATCCGAAGCCATGCAGAAGTTATTGCAGATGATGAGGTTGTATTTACTGTCTTTAGAAAACTTTGCAAGGTACTTGATCAGTCTATTGAATCTAAAGCTCAGAAGTCAGAAACATTTCCTCTGCCATTTAAGTGATTTATGCTTTAAATTCTGTTATAACAAAACATTGCCATATGAGATACTTCTTAATTTTATCTATGTCTTGACATTTCCAAATTCCACCCAAGTACTCTTTTTTGGAAATGTTATTTAAATTTTCAATATACTCTTGAAAAAACTGTATTTGAAGTTGCATGGTCAAGCAGTGACTTAAATTTTACATGGCTGACACATTACAGCGTCGCCCACCTGTTGATCCAAGCAAAGGAAAGCTAAATATGGTAAGTGTTATTTGATTAATGATTTTCTATCCTCACTCACTTTCTCTCGTTTGTGCATACATAAATGCAGAAGCATGCATATCCATCAAGTGATTGTTCCTGCTGTCATCTGATATCTTTGAGAAGCCATTAATTATCTAACCTCTTTGAAGGTTTCAACTGACCTTTCTGTTTCAATTACCAAATGCAGAAACTTCAAAAGCAGCATAATTGTATTCCTGATGAGCACTATGCTCAGACATTGCTTTCGGTAAACATATCTTTGTTTTTCTGGCTATTTTTCATTTCTAATCCTGTTATTGCTTCATCAAAAAATTTGATTTGGTTACTTTTTTGGTTTAAGCTGCTTTGTTATTCGTGTGTTTAGATGAAAGGGCTAGAAGGTCAACTTGAAAGAAGAACCTTGACATATACCATATGGAATTTGTCTGCAACGAAAATGGAGAACAAAGGTTGGCATCCCATCACATTTACATATGCCAGCGCACGTCCTCAACAAATCAGGGAAATAAAGGTTATTCGCTAACTTCATCTGCAGAGTCTGTCTTGTGTTTTGAAATGAAGATCCGGTTGGACATTCTCATAATTTACATAAATTGCCTTTTGAAGTTGTCTTATTTGTTTTCAATGAAACACTTATTGGGAGATTTGTCCGATCATTTACATCGTCTGAAACTGTAATTCGTTCATCATTTAACTGATTGTTCCACAATTGCTCGCCTCGCAGGATATCAACCATGTATACTACGAGACTGAGTACAGGACGGAATGGTGCCGCACTAATACAAAATATGTCACCTGTTTCTTATTCGCAAGAAAATTCTCACGGGGAGCTGCCATGCGTCTTTTGAGTGAGGGAGTGGTTGGCCCCTTCGAGGTTTCTGCATTATTGTCCACACCCGCCTGAATTGGTATTGTGAAATAGATGCTTTTCTATCGCAGTTTTCTAACTGTCAACTGACACGCATGCCCTAGAGTTGGGAAGGCAAGTTGGCCACCTACACATTACATGGTTAATACACATAGAATAGATACAGATACAAAGCCCTTACTGTGACCCAGCGGCTCTGGTGGATTTTGCTGACATTCGGTCTAACCAGCGACGACGACTCTCGAGACAACCTAGCAGCCGTACTGTAACAAACATTTTTATTACTTCTTAGAGTATGGAAAAGAGTACCCTTTGTTATTTCTTGTACTCTGGTGATCGCAATTGTAAGATTCTTTTCCCTTGTCAATCGAACAGTGAGAAATACATATACTATAATGTTAATGAGATCCTGTTGCATTATTTCTCCCAAGCAAAAACCGCATTCTAGATGGATGTTGGATAACGGTAACCTGCAGACTGTAATCCGGGCAAGTTCTACAATTAGAAGTACAAACAAGTGATAATCGGCCGCAAGAATCAAACGTCATTCCCTCTGAAAGGATCAAAGAACTATCAATAACTACATCAAGATACAATATATAAACACGATGAAAGCATATTATTTGAATGTTGAATTTACAATGTGAGAAATTTGGGTACGCTTCCCAGTCTTCTCACAAGTAAGGCATCAAAATATTGATTTCATGGAACTTGTAGGTCAAAACAGAATAAAATTCCACGAGAGGCGAACAATTTAAGTAGTTCATTTTTTCTTCGTATATTCCCTAGGCCCAAATATGGTTGATCCAATTCTGACATTTGTACTCCCCATTTCAATCTGCAAAATGCATTTCCCAAATTGGTAAATGATATCATAATTACGAAACTGAATTCTTCGCAGCTAGTTCTGCAAGCTGTTTTACTTACTGCCATTTCGAAGTCACCCGACATACCCATGGAGAGCTCACATTGCTGCTCTGGTATGCCAAGCATCTCGCAAACCTCACTTCTGCAATTCGATAATGTTTGGCACAACACATTTAGGCATCACGAGATTTTACCTTGAGAATTGCCCAGGATAAGGAATAGGAAAGACAAAAACATGGTATGGGGGAAAAAATGTTGAGTCACCTTGAAATTTTCTGGAGTTGATGTTTAGTCAAGCATCCCTATCGTCATTAGGCCACAAAACTCAAGATTATGGCATTCCTGACTGACTTGTTTCACCAGATCAACACACCCAGAAGGCTCAACACCAAATTTTGCTGCAGAAATATATCAGAAATCAAACACTAGTGGAAAAGAAAATACAATGAATAAGAATCCGCTCCAAGGTGATCCATAATTAAGAAGAGCATGATGCATAAGAAAAAAAATAATCCACAGGAAAAAAAATCGTGTTAGTATTCAATAATTTCGTCTAAGACAGAGAGAACCAGCACCAATGAAATATTGAATGGTGAGGATGTGGAAAAGAAAATGCATTGCATAAGGAATTCCTAAATATCTCAACTCTCTAAACTTTGGCATGAGAAAGAAAATCAAAAACTTAGAATAAGCATGCAATGCAAGAAACTCTTCAGAGCTCAAGTATTGTGCCTGACTAAAGTAGAAGACAAAGGCGAACATAAGATACAGCACTCTTGTTCCAAGGCTAACTCAATGAAACACAATTAAACAACTTTCACTGAAACCCACCGAAGATTCACTTTTGTTCACGAAAACAATCATAGATTAGGCAATCACGAAAAATTGCTTGATGACTGAAACAATTAAAACTAACAAGATGGATGACAGAAATGAGATAGCTCACCTTCTTCACCACTAGTATTAACTTGAACCATGACCTTCAAAGGCTTCCTTCCCAAATTTCCAACAACACGATCAAGATGATTTGCAATCTGCGAAGAACAGAATATGCTAGCTCCTTAATCTAAATAGTAAATACACAAACCAAAAAAAGACCCTTATGGAGGGGGGGAAGCTCTTACCTTGTCATCATCTACACTCTCTACCATAGCAAGATTAGGTACACCAGCTGCTTAAAAAATGATACAACTTAGGAAGATCAGTCAACACAATTAATTGTTTAATTGTATGAATGCCCTCTCTCTCAGTAACACGATTTCAAAATTTCAAGACTAACAAAGACAACAATCATACCTAATAGAGGCTTTACTTTATTGCTCTGCAAATTCCCAATAAAATGCCACACTGTGTCCTCCGGAAGCTGCAATTTGCAATTCAATCATCAAAGTCACTATCTTTCTTGGCTATGTCAAACACAGAAGGTTAAAAAAGGAACTAAAAGAACCTGAGGAGCTTTTTCAACAAGTTCTTGAACTTAGTTTTCGCCGAAACAGCGATGGCCGGCGTCGTAGACTTGGCAGATGAGAGACACCGGTTTGGTTTTACTAACAGCCACCACTCTGATCTGGTGGGGACTGCGACCCGCCCGCTCCTCCGCTTGCTGTACCCTGTGCATCACCGAACGGAACGCCGCCGCTGACACTCCGTCCATTGCAGAGGATGTAGCTGCCATTTCTGATTGCGGCAAGCCAAACCGATCGTCTTCCTGTTCTATTTTGTTGGGTTCGGAATCTTCCAGACTCTTCATCATTTTCTTGGTCACAAGAGTTGCTCGCCTTGTCTCCTCATTCTGAAACGTTGCGTTTTACTGGATTCATTTTGTCCATTTCTCTTTTACATTGCACTTTCCAGCTTTTATTACCACAGATAAATGCGGAATTAAACAAGAACGATAATATAAGAATACAAAATTTATGTAGTTCGATCAATCTGATTTATATTTACGGGCAAAGAGTTAGTAATTCTATTATTCCTGAGTTAAATAAGTTATAAAGCTTACAACGACGTTCAAAGATTTACAAGATCGTTTACAAGCCACCTTATATTTGTTTATAAGAAATATAAGTCAAAATAGACAAGAAAAAACATAAACAACAACCTTAAATCCATCAGAATTAATTACACGGCCAAAATAAGCATGGTCATAATCAGTCAAGACACGACCTCCCACGTGCGTCCGTGTGACAAAGAAACATGATCTGGCTCGCCAAGGTCATGGCCACGGCCGTGGCCACCCAATTTCGGCTCTTTTCGCTTCCAGCATCTCCCACTGTCTGTGCCACGCCGGTGTGCTCGTCCGTGTCTTCCCAAAAGCTTATTTTCCTTCACAAATCCATCCCATTTTGACTTGACTCGATTTGATTCTTTCAAGGTTTGGATTCAATCTCTTCAAGAAAATTCCACATCAACATTAACAATTCTCCACCTTGAAATAAATTTTCTTTCCTCACACAACTTAGAACGTAGATTCACTCATCTGTCACACCCCTGAAGGGCCTCAAGTTCTGCAACAACGAACCAAGTCCAAACCGGACTTGCCTCCACTAGCTAGCTTTTCCTTTTTACCATCAACACCTAACAACACATCACCTAGCATCTTTCCTGTGTTCTCTAGTGTCTGTCTTTCTCCATCACCAACACAATTTTCATGCCTTGGTTTCCTTGTTGTTACCCCTCGTGGATCAACTTGATCGATCTTTGCCTGTTCTGAAGTTTCGATCACAAACTCCACCCATTTTTTTGTAGAACTTACAACAGTCCTTAAACCATTGGCAACTACTGAGCTATCAATCAAGGTATAAATGTCATTTCACAATTTACCCTTCATCACTATTGAGGAACCCTTGGACACCTGAATGTCTCCACTTTTTCCAGAGAAACCATAATCTTACTTAGCCAAAGCACCAACAGAAATCAAGTTCCTTCCCAATCCCGGGACATACCAAGCATCAAGTTTCTTGACTACCCTGTTATGCATGTAATTTCTCTTCACCTCCTAACACCTCTTCACACTTCTACTGAACAAGAATCGCCTTCATCGTCAGCTTTCACAATGTGAAATTATTCGACCCATTGAATTTTTTAATCTCGAATTTATATGAAGACATCTTCTTTCTGCAGAACTTATCCAAGGAGTTTCTGAACAAATTTCTATGGTTCTGATACCACTTGTCAGGAAATTAGGCGATAGAGGAACGCAAAATTAAACAAGAGCAATCATACAAGAACACAGAATTTACGTGGTTCGATCAATCTGATCTACGTCTATGGCAGAGAGCTAGAAATTCTATTATTCTTAAGTCAAAACAAGCTACAAGCTTACAATGACGTTTTAAAGGCTTACAAGATCATTCCAAAGCCACCTTATATATGTTTACAAGGAATACAAATCAAAATAGATAAGAAAAACCCTAAACAACAACACTAAACCCATCAAAATTAATTACACGAGCAAAGGAAGCAAGACACGGTCATAATCAGTCAAGACTCGGCCTCCAACGCGCGTCCTTGTGACGAAGAAACGTGATTTGGTCTACATGGTCATGGTCACGGCCGTGGCCACCCAATTTCAGCTCCTTTCGCTTCCAGCGTCTCCCACGGTCTGTGCCACTCCCGTGTCTTCCCAGAAGTTTCTTTTCCTTTACAAATCCGTCTCATTTTGACTCGATTCAATTCTTTCATTATTTGGCTTCAATATCTTCAAGAAAATTCCACTTCAACATTAATATCTAACAAATTGAATTGAATTGAACTGAACATAGAATTTTATATATTCAATTAATCTTATACTTTAAAAAAAATTATAAATCTTTATTTTGTATTAGAATTTGAAATCCAGTTGTTTTCTATATTTCTTGAGTTGTATTCTTTTTTTTTGAAAAAAAATGATGATACCTCATCAATTTTATTAATAACCCTCACTTATAGCAGATGAATACCATGATTACATAACCAAAAGAAAGAAAAACTGAAAACGCACAAACAATACTCATCTATAAAGTCAACACAACCTGAGACCAAAGAAAGCATAATCAGACCCGAAACAAACCTTCCTTATCCTTTTCCAAAATGTCTCTCATCCCTGCAGGGGGTGATCCAAAACATGAAGCCTTCTAGGAAGGGAATGTCCATGTTTAGAGAGCCAATTCGCCGCTATATTGTCTTCCCGACAAACATGAGTGATCTTGACGTCCCATTTCTTAGTTAATAGCCTTTTGATAGCATCAATTAAAGCCCATTATGGGTTAGCCACAACCTCCTTTCGCTTAATCATGTTGATAGGCGTTAGATTATCACTTTCCACCCAAACGTTTGTGAAACCCCTTTCCCATGCCAACTCTAGTCCTTTATAAAATCCCCACAGCTCAGCATTTAAAAGACAACATTTACCAAGGTTCATAGCAAAGCCATTAACCCAGCTACCATTCATATCCCGTAATATACTAGCGGTCGCTGCTTGTCAATTCGTTAGCAAATAGGATACATCAGTATTGAGTTTTACCATAACACTCTCAGGGGGTTTCCAATTCAACATCATCCTCATATGTCCCTCTATTTCGGTCATATCTTGTATTCTTTTGGTTGCTTCATACACTTCTTTGGCATAAATCTTGATATGTTCACTCCTTCTAGTAATGATCTTCTGAGTAAAGATGCGTTCATTACGCCACTTCTAGAGATACCAACATGTCACACCAAAAACTACATTCCATGGAGTTCCAACAACATTCCTCTTATCTTTTTTTTTAGATTATAAAGAACCCATACCTCATCGTCCAGATTGAGAAAATCCTCTATGGATTCCTCCTCAACAAGCTCACTCCATACTGCTTAAGCGTAGATGCAACATTTCACAATATGTCGCCAAGACTCAACTTGACCAGGCCAACAATCACAACTGGGGGTGGTAGCCATATGGCTCTTATATCTTTGATCATTAGTCAATAAGGCGTTATGGAGGAGGAGCCAGAGGAAAGTGCAAACCTTTTGGGGTCCGTTGAAATGCCACACCACCTGCCAATTCTCGCTTTTTTGGTTCCATTCGGGTTCTCCTAACATCTCATATGCTGAGGCGGCCGTGAAATCCCCTCCATTTGTCTTGTGCCAGTAAACTTGGTCCTCTCCATCAATATTTGTAGGCGGTTTTATTCCTGCAATCATGTCAATAAAATCATTAGGTAATAGAGCTTGGAAACTTTCCTAGTGCTAGCTACCTTCATTGTTTGCGTAGTGGTTGACCGGCCTGTCCTTGGAATTTTGGTCAATCTCTTGTAAAGCAACTTCTATAAGTCTTTTGTTCCCCACCCACACATCTTCCCAAAATTTAACTCGTTGACCATTCCCCACAATCCAACGTAGACCCTCAATCACTTTTGGCCAAGCTTGGGTAAGGCCTCTCCAAAGGTGTGAACTCCTATCCCTGAAAGTATAGTTGTAAAAATCAAATCGAAACCGGCGAACTGAACTGAACTGAAATCGGACCAGTCAAAACCGGTCAAAACTGGAATCGAATCGAAACCGGCCGACCAAAATCGGCGGTTTACGGTTTAAGTTCCGGTTTCTATTTTTAAAAACCGTCGAACAGCCGGTTTAACCGGCGGTTCACTGAACCGTTGGAACCGCCGGTTCAACGGTTATTTTCTTTATTTATTTATTTTTTTTGTTTTTTCAACTCTATAAATACCCCACCTCATTCTTATCAATTTTACACCATTTTTTATCTCTCAATCTCTTCTACACTCTCTTAAAAATTCATTTTTCTATAAATTATTATTATTAATTACTAATAGAATAATTAATTTGTTTAAAAATTATTAAAAAAATATTTAGAATAAAATACATTATTGATATT
>CAODLS011173297.1:0-15760 GCA_948243855.1 Flueggea neowawraea
AATTTTCGTACTTAATATTATATATGTTTTGTTTTTAATAAACAAAGATTATAATTTTATTTGTTTTTCATATTTCTCTAAATATGATATTTGGGTAGAAGTTCTGTACTATGAGGCTTGTGCGAGATGGGTTGGGCTTCCATAGACAGTTCACCTCGTATGCCGATCATGGTCACAGGAATGGGTCGTGTCAAGTGAGGACATCTAATAAAATTTAATGAGTTTTTTTTATAAATTTTGTTTAAAATTATGCGATGTAATTACTAGTAGCATAGTTAATTTGTTTGGAAATTATTAAAAAAAATTGGAATACAATGTATTATTGGTACTATAGTTAATTATTGAATATAAAAAAATTTACAAACTGGAAAAAAAATTGACGGGATAAAATAGCGGATTAAAAATAATTTTTTTGGAAAAAAACGAACCGAAATCGACAGTTGAACCGGCGGTTAAACTAGTTAAAACTGGTTAAATCGAAACCAAAACTGAACCGAACTAGAACCGGACCAAAGTTTGGGAAGCACGGTTTGGTTCTGGTTCTTCCATTCTATAAACCGGAACCGGTGGTTCCGGAATTGGCAACAACTCTAATCTCGCTGCTTCTTCAAGAACAACATTGTCGGCCACTAACCCCTACTCCTCAATTCGACGTTGTCACCTCTCGCCACAACCACCTTCTCCATACACCAAAGAAGCTTTTCTTCACTCTTTCTCACTTTTAGTTTTTAATATTGTCTTTAATGTACACATTGAGGACAATCTGAATTTTATGTGTGGGGAGGGGAATTGTGTTTTTTGTTTGCAAATTGTGATTTATTTTTATTTTTCAATGATTTTTAGTGTTTCGTGAATTTTTTGAATTTCTGTATCGCATATCTGCATGACCATGTCATAACTGTGTTGAATATTTTGTTGCATTTTGCGTGCTTATGTTTAATTTTTGTTGCATCTGTATGTTGCATACTAGAATTCTCTGCTGAATTTTGCAATGTTTGGTGTGAGTTTGTCCTTAAACATTAGATAATGTGGAACTTTAAGCATCTTAAGGTTCAAAAGTCTTAATATACCCACTTGTGCAAAAATCTGGATTTCTATGCATCTTAAATTCAACATTAAACAACCCCTAGTAATATAGCCCAAAGGGACTAATTAGCTAGATTTACACACAAAAACCCTGTGAGAATTTGAGACTTCAACATTTTATTTTCTTGATGTGTGATTTATCATTCATAGTAGGACCATGATGGGATTTGTTATGGAGTGCATTTCGAAGACCAGACCATTTTAATTAAGACACCGAAACGATGAAAGACATTGTTTGTTAACTATTTGTACTATCATTTCCTTTCAATATCCACCTTTTTATATTTATCCATTGTTTACCCCTTTTGAGCCTTAGACTTTTTCTTTGTTTAGAACTCATTTTAACCAATTCCTATTTTATTTAAAACTTTCAACAGTTGAACCCTTAAGTTGAGAGACTTTTAAGCTGTGATAAATTGGCAAAATTATTTTACATGTTAATGTCGTGGTTTTATATTTATTTGGACATGTCTAGTGCATGATTTTGCGCTCATGTTGTCTAAAAAGACATGGTTTTCCAGTTTTTGTTATATATGCATTGAAATGTAACGTTGCTTTACTTCAGGAAAAAAAAAAAGAGAAAAAAAAGAAAAGAAAAAAACTTTTATGAAAAATGGAGTAAAGCAACACAATTTATAGAGATTTGTTTTGGGCAGCCTTGTTTTGTTAACTAAAGACATGTATTTATGTTGGTTTGCATTGACTTTGAGCATGTAGGTTATAGCAATGTATCATTTTTTCTCATTATTTTCCCTCTCGACTTATTATACCTTTGTTTTAGCCCTGTTACAAGCCTCTAAATTCTTTTTTGATCGATGTTTAGGTTTGAATTTTGTAGTGGTTATGATTTGACTTTATGCCAAATTTTGGAAAGACTTACTATGAATCAGATTGAGAGTAAATTCTTCACCTAAACACTTGAGGATAAAGTGAAACTTGTGAGGGTATGAATTTGGCTATCCCTTTTAGGGGCATTACTAGTGTGGAGACAATCTCCTTTTAGGTATTTTTTGTTGTCCTAACGATGATTATGTTTTCTTTTGAATATTCAATACATATCAATTTGGGTTTAACACTTCGTGGGGGTAACAAGGGTGATTAGGATTTGAGATTCTTAACTGTTCTAAGTTATAGAATGCTTGAGGACAATCATTGTTTAAGTGTAAAAATATTTGATAGGTTGCATTTTAGGCATATTTAATATTGCATTTTATGGTTGTTTTGCATAATAAATTGTTTGTATTCGTGTATTTTTATGTCTTTTGTCGTCTTTGGTAGTTTAGGTGAAATGTTGGTGAAACATAAGGATTTAGAGCTATTTTAGGCATATTTCAGTGTGGATTGCACTTTGGCATGACCGTGCTATATAGAGCACGAGGATTGAGCTAACTTATTTTGCATTGGGCCACGTGTTTTCACTATTGAGCCTTAGTTTTTAGCCTCATGGAAGTGTTTGAAGGAAGCTGACATATTTTTACTGTTGGAGCAAAACAATTACCATTATTATTGTTATTTTTAGTTTTTTTAAGAGAATTAGGTTTTCCTAATTAGGACACATATATATACCTAGTTTTTTGTCATTATTTTCTCTCTCCTCCCATTCACATTCACGCACAACTTTGGGGGCAACCATCTTTCCTCTCAATTTCAGCTTTCATCTTTAATCATGTGTAACTAAGCAACTTTCTAGTTGATGTATTTCTGAAGTTCGATCCATTAAGGTTGTGAGACTTTTATTTTAATTATTATTATAAAGTGTTTTAAATATTTATTCAGTTTATGTGCCTGAGTTCCTTTATTATTATTTTGATTGATTAATTGACAAGGGCTCGTTGGTTGATTAATTGAGATAATACATTGTTATTTAGGATTGATAGTACGTCACATTAGTCCTAATTTAGGTAATGAATAACGTGAATTTATGTGGTTTGAGCATTGTTCATTGTTATGGAACTGAATAATCTGGTTTAAATGAATCACAACGTTTTTGGTTTCATTGGCTAGGATAGGGGTATCTTTAATTCTTATTGATGTCATAAATTAAATCTTGCAGGGCATCCCGGGGTTATTTAGTGGTTAGAAAAATAGTCTGCAAGGTGTCCCAGGCTATCGATTAAGTAAGAAGAAATTGGTTAATTGAGTGTGTCATCGTTAATTATAACTCTGTCTATTCGAATGCTTGATATTTATCTTTCGTGTCTGTGATCAACCAATTGGATTGAACGGAGGAAGTATCTTTGCTAAACTTTTCCCATTATTGAATTTTCCCTATTTTTCATTGCTGCAATTTAATTCTGTATTGCAAATTTTAATCTTTGACTGTTTTCATTCTTGGCTTTGCTTACAAAATTCATCAACTTTATTTTATTTTTCTATTTTATTATTTAACCATTTTTTTATCGATCTTTGTGGTTCGAATTTGCTCACCGCTTTACTCATTATTTATTTTCTGAGCAATTTAATATTATTTTGGTGAGTTTGACACCCTATCAGCTCTATTACTAGGGGTTGTTTAGTGATGAATATAAGATGCATAGAAATCTAAATTTTGCACAAGTGGGTATATTAGGACTTTTTGACCTTAAGATGCTTCAAGTTCTAAATTATCGAATGTTTAAAGGCAAACTTACTAAGGCACATCAAAACAAGGCAGTAGTTGCATTCCAAAACAGAAGAAACGAGGCATGCAAATGGAAGAAAAATGGAAAACAAAATGCAATACTGACATGAAGACGCGACAGTGTTTCGACATAGGCATGTCGAGACCAATACGAAAATTAAAAACATGCAAAACCATGCAACTACCTAACAAACAAACACAATAACAGAAAATTTAGTAAAAAAACTCACAAAAACAAAAATTCAACACCAATACAAAAGGAAACAAAACAACACAATGCATGCAAAACACAATAATCTCCCTCCCCACACTTAAAAAACTCACATCCTCAATGTAAAAATAACAATATAAAATGAAACGTAAGGAAAGGAGTAAGGAAAGCTTTTGTATATCATGGTGAAGAGCGGCGTTGAAGCAATGGGAGGTGTCTCCTCCCTAAACTTGTTCTTCAAAAATTGATAAGTTTATCTCCATTTTGTTAGTGCCATGAGAATTCTCATTCTAGAACGTCACCAAACTCAAATCCAAGTGCAATTAAATCCTCGAAAAAATTGAACAAAAACATGAAGGCATAAAATTCTAAGAGAACTAAAAATTATTGAAATAAATTGAAATAGAAAAACAAAGTAATAAAAACCTTGGGTTACCTCTCAAGAAACGCTCCTTTAGCGTCGTCTTAGTTGGACAAACTTGAAAACTTCATCTCCACTGATATTGGTAAAGTTTATTTATTTGAAAGAAAAGTAATAAAATGAACAAGATAACATATAAAATGAAGATTAAATATCAAAACAGATAAAAACAGTAAAGTAAAATAAAGATAATGAAATGCATTCAATAGAAAATCAATAATAATAAAGCCTAGCGAAGGTACTTCGCAATTCAATTCTTTCAGCTGATCACAAACACGAAAGATAAACATCAAGAATTCAAATAGACAGAGTTATAGTTAATGGTGATGCAATCAATTAACCAATCTCTTCTTACTTAATCGATAGTCCTAAGACGCCCTGTAGACTATTACGCTAACCATTAGACAGGCCCCGAGACGCCCAAACAAGGTTTAATCTATGGAAGCAATAAGAACCAAAGAGACATCTATCATAGCCAGTGAAGTCAAAAACGCTGTAAATTATTTAAACTAGATTATTCAGTTCCATAACAATGAATAATGCCCAGCCGCATAAATTCACGTCATTTGTTACCTATATTAGGACTAATGTAACGTATTATCAATCCTAAATAATAATATATTATTTCAATCAATCAACAAGCCTTCATTAATCAATCAATCGAAATAATAATAAATGAACTAAGACATAGAAATTGAATAAATACTTGAAATACTCAATAAAATATAAAAAACAAAAGTCTCACAACATATTAGGACCAAACCTTGGAAATACCTCGACCAGAGAATTATTTAGCTACTCAAACCAAGAAGAAACATGCAAAATATGGAAGAAAATAGTTGTGGGCTATGTTGCCTCCTTACAGTAGTCAAAAGACTCCTGAATAATGAGTTTAAGAGAATGTTTATATTTCTCTCAAAACCTAATCGTAATAGAATTCTAATAATAATAATAATAATAATAATATATTTTTCGAGTAGAAAATAATGATAAAAAGCCTTCAAAACACGTCTAAAATGTGGCCCATAAGTATAGCACACGACCCAATGCACAACGGTCAAACTGGTCAACGCAGCTACTTCAGCGTGGTCATGCAAAAATGCAGTTTTTGCTTGAAATGCACATAAATAACTACAAATCTTCATGTTTCACCAATATTGCACCTAAAACATCAAAGAAGCATAAAGACATAAAAACACATGAATAATAATAATTTATAATGTAAAACAAACATAAAATGCAATATAAAATATGCCTAAAATGCAACCTATTAGAAGATAAGATTTTGATGCAGGATTTGTCTGCTATTATTGATCTGAATGTTTGTGCCTATATGGAAGCTCGAAAGGCCGAAATTTTGCAAGAAAAGACGATAATTTCAACAACTTTCACCTTCTGCGTCAAACTCATTTGGAAAATATTTCAATAGTATTGATTGAGATGGAACTAATTTACCCGATTATTAAATTTTAGTTTGGGCTAATTAATTTGTCTTTTTTGTATTAGTTGTTTTATATTTTAATTGCAAGCTCAATTTTATTCTGGTAAAAAAATTTCATTGATGTTAAATTACATTGTTATGAATGTATTTATATTTTAAATTTTCAGAGCTTGTGCTTTGTATAATGTTTTTAAAAAAGTTCATATTTATTTATATTCTAACTATTATTTGTAAACAAATAAAATTATTAATTGAATTTAATTTTAATTTAGTAAATACATTAATTGATTAAAAATACAAATATACTATAAACTAAAATTATCACAACATAAATTAAAATTTTAATTAATACAACAAAAGAGATAATAAAAAAGGAAAAGAAAAAAAAAACTTTTGTAGTGTTTTGCTGCAAAATGCAGCAGCATTTTGCCCCTCCAACAATCGAACGGCACCGTTCGATTGGAGTTTGTTCTTGCTCTAAAAGAAGCCTTTTCGACATATAATTAAAATTAGAAATGTCAACTCCTTCGGTCAAAAAAGGATTCTGCTCCATTTACAATTATATAAGCGTTCAAATTCCCCACAACACTTTAAATTTCGAATTTACAAAAATATGATTAATTTTTATTATGTTCTTACTAGGTTTTTATTTGGTTTTCAATTTGGTTTTCAAATATGGAATAACTTTATTTTTATTCAGTTTTCAATTTGTGTATTGTTCAGTTTTCATTTAGTTTTCAATTTTTTTTATTAGAAATGAACTCTCTCTCGTTAGGTTTTGTATGAACGAGTTTTTATTTATTTTTCAATTTGTTTTTTTATTTTTATTTGTTTGAAATGAACTCTCTCACTTGGTTTTGCTTTTTATATATACTGTGCATATTTTATAGTTAAAACCAAATGAAGGAATCGCTTACCGGTTTAACTAATAAACAGTATAATAAATATGTTCGACTTACTAACTTCGATTCCAGCGGAAGCTAGCAGCAGAGCATGATCAGTTTCAATGTTGGTCTTACGAGCAAACCACGGTCGAGTTGTCAACGGAAATGCCCTATTGTTTCATAATCTAGATGCCACACGTGATCTGTGCGGGACTCGGGGTCAGAAGGCATCGACATCACTCTCTCACGTTGAGAGCTCTCTCTCTCTCTCTCTCATTTTGGAGGTGGTGGAGTCCTTGGAGGAAGAAGAAGCAAAGCTTCTTATATAGCCTTCCAAGGGATGACAATGGGTAGGGTATACCAATACACTTACTCGTACCCGTAGTTTATATTATGTACCCATACCCGTACCCGTACTCGTACGGATGATAAAAATTATTACTCGTACCCTACCCACAGGGTATCTATTTACCCGTAGGGTATCCATTTGCTCGTGGTTTAAATTTAATTAATTAACTTAACAAATAATATACCATCAATTTAGAACAATAGATTAGAAAAATATCCGAGATAATATGAAATACTATATTCACACAACATAATATAAAAGTTATAATTTATAACTAAATGTAGTTAATGAAATAGTAATGTGATAAGTTATCACTTGAAATTTCTAAATTGCATTTTTACAGACTTGTCTGAAGCTTGTTTAGGTTTTGTCTAAACTCTATTTATATTTCAGACTTTTTTAAAACTTCTTTATACGTTGTTTATATATTATTTAGAAGTTTTTTATATGTTATCTTTATATTGTATATATAATATTTATATGTTATATATGTATTATATATATATTTATATGTTGTATATATAGTATGTACAAGTTATAAACATAGCATAAACAAGTTATAGAATTAATACTTATATGTTTTGCATCTCTATAAAAGATATACAATTTACAAACATAGAATAAACAAATCATAAAAATAGTATATACAAGTTACAAATATAGTATAAACAAGTTGTAACACTAATACTTGTATGTTCTACATCTTTGTAAAAGATATACAAGTTAGAAACATAACATAAACATAGTATATACAAGTTACAAACAAAGTATAAACAAGTTATAAAATTAATACTTGTATATTATGTATCTCTGTAAAAGATATACAAGTTACAAACATAACATAAACAACACCATAATTTTTGAAAAATAGAACAACACCAATAGAATATCAACAACATTCCAACAACATATAAACAAGAGTTCGTAAATTTGAAAATACGTATTTATGAATTTAAAAAAATTGAAAAGTGAATATGTAATATGTAAAAGTGGGTAGTCCAAAATTAATATTGTAAAGTATCGTAAATATATTATGTAAAAATCACTATATATAATACATATGTGTGTGTATGTGTGTATACATATATATAATACATATATATATATATATATATATATATATATATATATATATGTGTGTGTGTGTGTGTGTGTGTGTGTGTGTGTAAGTATGTATTATATTTATGAATATATGTATTATATATATGTAGTGGGTATGGGTAACAGGTACAGATACAAATATTATCCAACGGGTACAGGTATTCCTATATCTATACTCTATCTATCTTCGTACAGTAAAATACGGGTATTACACTTACTCATACCCATACTCAGTCAAAGCTGGTAATACCCATGCTGACTGGGTATGGGTAGAACCAGTACCCGTCGAGTAGAATATAAATTGTCATCCCTGCTTCCAAATGGGTTAACGGGCCTAACAAACCCATTTCATCCCTAACTCAATTGGACTTACCAATTGGTCTCGGTTCACCGTCCTTGTTCATACTTTAACTAATCGAATTGGTTCTTTTCAATTGAATTTTCTAATTAGTTTTGGTCTACAGTTTTAGTTTCAACACTAAATAAAAGACAAAAAATGATACATGGTCAGTTTCTTTACGAAAAATAAAACTCAAAGTAGAAAACTGTATAAAAACTGAAAAAAAAAACGTAATAAAAAATTCTGAAAAAAAGTCTCTTCAACAGCAAAATTTGTATTCGAATTGAAAAATGTGGGTACCTCATATCTGTAATAAAGTCACAACACGTGTGCTTGCAGCTCTTGAAATGTGCGAGTTGAGAATGCAATAAATGACCATGTGCGTATAAAAATATAAACATTGATTAGAATAAATTGGAAAACAAAAATTGATACTTCTGTATGTGAATATTTTGAACTTTCATCATTTCCCAAGTAATTTCCTCTAAAAACAACTACCTTCCTAGAAGTTAATGTGTAAAAACCCTAATGTGTCGTGTTCATGATGTATCAACTTGTCAAGACAACAAGATTAAAGACGGCATAAATAATAAAATCGTTAGAATTTTTAAATCTATGCATAACTTGTCTAGTATATGTGTGACACGATATGATACGTTTGTTTATCTAAAAATGTCAATGAACATGATATGATATGTTTAATCTATTTACACACGTTGACATGATAAAAGACGTTTAACTCATTTAATGCATGATTAACTTACCCCATTTAACTATATATGTAATTGGTCTGAGCAATTAGTCAAACTACTATACTTATAGGGAAAAAAGTCAAACTATAATACAACAAATTTGTTAAATGAGTTTAACATGGATCTTAAACACACTATGTGACACACTTGCACAATTCGTGTTATAAATATGTTAAACTTATCCAGTGGTAGAGCTAAGATTGGATGGACATGGGGCGGCATCTAACATATTTGGGTGTACAAAAGGTGGACGACATATGTACAAAAGCTGTAAATAAACTCAATTTGGAATGAACCGATGCATGTGTCTTTGTTTTCTACTATCTCAATGATGCAGCTAAATGCTAGAACATTTCATGAATTATCTATAACAATTCAAGTCACTTAAAATATAATCTTACTAGGTGAAAGAGAGTCAATTCTTGAACTCCGATCCTAATATTCTTAGGCAAATATGAGTCAATTTACAATAATGGGTAGCATGTTGCTTTAATAACTAAAAATGATTTCAAGTTCCAATTTGCAACATTTTGGTCGGGAAGTTTCAAACACCTTGTGACTAGTTGTGGGCAAACTCCATCATCTACGATGAAGACTTGCAAAGCGATGAACTAATGAAAAAAGTTCAAATCCACGAAAATCGTGCGCAGAAAATATAAACCAAGCTTCAAAAAACTCAGTTTCACCGAAACAAACCTAGCTACATGAAAAAAAAAAAAAACAAGCAGAAATCATAGAGGTCCTAATTCTGAAAAATTCATTTTACCGAAAATTCATCTAAACAAGACCAGCGTCATTGAAACCCAACTCTCAAAACTTAGCACCACTACCTCTAATCAAAATCAAAATCAACATCTGGGTTTCAAAAATTTGAAATGAGTTTCTCATTTTTATCTTCAAAGAATGATCAAAATGGAAGAAGGATGGTGGAGAAGAATAGCGAGACAGAGAAAGGATATGGGTTATCTGTGTTGTTCAAGGCAAGAGTTGCAGATGCGGGGTAGGACGGGGACGAATCCCATCACGAGTGGGACAGAGAGCAGGGGTTGTATGGGTAACTCAGGGCGGCCGTCCACACCCGCCCCAGTTGGCTCCACCACTGAACGTACCAATCCATTTGCGACATGCTTTTTAGCTTGTCATAAATGTATTAATTCTTTTATGACTTGTTATTCTTATTCGTATCGTAAGAACATTTCATCTCAAAATATGCCACCCCACACTTGTAACAAAGGGGGCCATTACACATTCACGAAGCCCAAATTCACTAATAACGGATTCACGGGGTCCACTTACGAACTTTCAGGTGAAAATTACAAAATTAAGGATGTTTGGACAAAATTTACAAATTACAGATTCCCGGACTTATTTATAAGTTTTTTAAAATTTATTTATAATTTGTTTGGAATCTATTTATTTTACAGACTTGTTTAGAACTAGTTTATATATCATTTATATGTTGTTTCTTGTTCATATATTGTTTGAATGTTGTTTCTATATTGTTGATATCTTGTTTATATGTTTTTATGTTCATATATTGTTGAATGTTGTTTATAATTGCTGATAGTTGAAAATAATATCGGAACGAATCTGTAATTTATATGATGTTGATTTTATGTTTATATATTATTTATATATTATTTATATATAAACAACATTTAAATAAAATATCAACAATATATTATTTACATATAAATAACATATAAACAAGATGTCTAAAATTTATAAATACAAACAAAATATTAATAATAAATTAATAATATATCAATAATATATAAATATCATAAATATACCCATAAAGGAATATGTCCAATCTAACAAAAAGAGGAAAACACAGCATCTTGGCCTGTTAAGGCCTGAAGTCATGTTTATAACCCATTTTTAAGTTACCCATAACCCAAATCAACCCAGGCTATAGAAAAACGCACAAACCAAGTCCAAGAAAACACTATTACGACACCGAGGCGTTCCCAAGCCTAACTCAGCACAAGAACACAAACGCTGACTAAAGCTGTTCACGGGTCTGGGACGTCCCAAGCCGAAAAAGGAAAATTAGTATAAAATTTTAATAACTTAATAAGTTAAAATAAATTAAGTAAATATTATTATTTTTCTAAAATGATGTAATTTTAAAAATTAGTTAAAAATTTGAAAGAACATCTATAAATTATACTCTAAATTTTATATCCAAAATTTTATACCCTAAACCCCATTCTCTAATTCCTAAACTAATATTGTTAACAACTTAAATCTTTCAATTGATATTCAAAGCATAATAATACAACTTATATACAAAAATATTTAATCCTATAAACTACATTTTGTTTTATATATATTTGAGTTTTCATTTAACAAAATATTATATTTGAGATTTTGATTGTACTTTGATTGTATGTTAGTATAATTTGTTTGTACTTTTAAGATATGATTAATGTGATATTTTTATGTTTATGTTGAATTTTAGTGAAAAAAATATTTGACCCATCCCAAAACCATTTTCTTCGTCTCGAAATCTCCGAAACTCCGTCCTAAACTGATCCGAAATTTTAGGACAAAACGGAACAGAGATTTTAGTTTTCCGAGACGGGATTGGATCCACCAAAACAAAATCTCCGAAAATTTGGGATGGAATCGGAAATTTTTGAATTTTCAACCCGAACCGAACCGAACCATGAACACCCCTATCACCGAGCCATAGGCGTGCACGAGCTTCCGACAAATTTCCACTTCTAACCAAAGATACCATCATCGGCCTCTCAAAAAATCATCAATTAAACAAAACAAAACAGCGCAAAAAAATAAAACAACGACCCACGTGATGACATGGCAGCATTTAAGCAAGCTATTTGATCGTTTGAAAATACCGTTAACATTTCCCTCCACACAATTCTCCACTGCCTTATCTTCTCTGTCCCTCTTTCTTTCCCTCCACTCAACAAAAAATAAAAATAGAAATAGAAATTTTACAATAATAATAATAATCGTATCATATCACATGAACTCATTAACCAAAAAACCAAAATCTTGAAATTCTTGGATTAATCAAGAAAACACAGAAGAATCAAGAATCGGTTCATGATGGCTAGCAAATTTGCCTTCACTTCGACATCTCCTCGTGTGGTCAGTACTGGTGCTCCGATTAGAAGGCCTCTTGTCTCTTTGTCATTCTCATCTTCTACTAGTGGGATTTTGTGAAAGTGAATTAGTGATTAATTTTGAAACAGGTTGTTGATTTTGAACAATTGTGAGGAAGAGTGAGAGAGAGACGAGGAAGGTGGTGATAGGAGATGAAGAAAGTTGATGGGTGGGTTTGGGTTGGGTTTTTAGGTTAGGTTAGAATTTTTAGTTTTTGGTTGTAGAATTTCGCGTTCATAAGAGAGGTAAGAAAGATGATGGGCGGTTGGATGTTTAGGGTTGAGTTTGTTGTTTTGGTTTTGAAAGAGTTATAAGGGTATTTCTATTATTACATTTTTAAAATTATTAGACCTCACGTGTCATGTCAGCTTTTCTGATGTGGCATGTTATGTTTGATTAACGGTGACAAATCGAGGGACCGAAGCAGTAAATTTTCAAAGTGTAGGGACCGAGAGTAAGATATAGTCAAACCTTAGGGACCGTTATGGATTTTACCCAACAAAAAATAACATATAAACAACATATAAACAAGTTTTAAATAATAAACAACATATAAAATATATAAAAACAAGTTTTAAATAAAAAATAACATATAAATAAGTTTTAAACAAGTTTGAAAAATGAACGGATTTTAAATAAATTATAAACAAGTCTTAAAGGATTGCGTAAAAATGTAATTTATTAACCATAAAAATTTAATTTATAAACTTTGTTGTCGTAACGTGCGTCATTTTTTATTTTCTGTCAAAATATTGAAAGTAAACTTAGTGATTACGTAATATGTTAATCTGGGTGTCGTGAATCTAAAAAATGGCCTTTTTATAAAATGAAATGTGTCTATAGGTACTAATGTTTGCGAATTGGGATCATGATTCACACGTACCTTCCTTTTGTTTCTAGGGTTTTGACAAACAATTTGATTTAATCCAAATTCAACATTTGATTTAGTATCTTGTTGGCCAGTCCAAAATTGAAATTTAATTTAAATATTATAATATTCATTCAACTAATTCTTATTTGTTCTGATATACTTTAAAAACTAGCTAAAAAAGGGGCTGAAGGAATCGCATACCGGTTTAACTAATAAACATTATAATAAATAGGTTCGACTTATTAACCTCGATTTCAGAGAAAGCTAGCAGTGGAGCATGACTAGTTTTATGTTGGTCTTGCGAGCAGACCACGGTTGAAATGTCAACGGGAGTGCTCGGCTGTTTCGTAGTCTAGATGTCACACGTGATCTGTACAGGACTCAAGATAGGATGTCGAACCTCGCTCTCTCCTTGTTGAGAGCTCTCTCTCTCTTTGTGTGTGTGTTGGAGTTATAAGAATGGAAGGAGCAAGGCTCCTTTATATAAGCCTCAATCGGGCTCATGGGTTTTACGGGCCCATTTCATTCCCAACTCAATTGGACTTACCAATTGATCTCGGTTCACAGTCTCGGTTCATACCTTGACCAACCAGGTTTGGTTCTTCTCAGTTGGATTTTCCAATTGGTCTCGGCCCACGGTCTTGGTTCAAACCTTGACCGACCAAGTTCGGTTCACCCGTCATGGATAAACCGTATTTTCCAATATCTTTCACTCACACATGACGGTACTTTAACTTGTCATAACTAATTCCAATCATGATGAAGATCTTGTGTCATACAGGCAAATAGACCGTGCTACCAGCATACAATGAGAGTGTAATTGCTATACACCTGTTAGGGTTATATAACAACTCATATCTCAATTCTTCTAGAAGGCGTTTATTGAAGACCACCTCCATTTTGCCAAAGTGTATGCAACAGCAGCACAAACTGCTAGAAACGTATGCCTTCCCCTAGTTCGTAACCACACAATCGTTGCTTTTGAACCACTCGATCTCACGAAAGCTTTATTCATAGTTCACGCATCATGTGTCACGCTACATGAGAGTCGACTAAGCAAACTTTTGAGACTAGTGCGAATGCGTCTAGAAATAAATTTCTCCTCTTACACCAGACAATCCACATAGCTAAGTTTACTTTCCCAGCTTGACACGCTTGGTCGAATCAATCATGACTATTAACGGCAAGCTAGAGTAGACAAACTTAACTACATGTTTTGAATGTGTTAAGGGTTCTAAGGGTAGGTAGTACCGAGAACCACATGTTCACAACATGGTCTCTCATTAGGAAAAGTGATATCGTTTATCAATCTTTTCCATCCCTATGGTCATGTATATAACACATATGGTATGATCATATATTGTGGTGTTCTTTCCTTCCTTTGGAGGAGCGCATGTTTATATAACATTATAAACATCATACAGAAGCTTCGGTTACGACGCATTTCACCATCTAACCTTAATCCATACTTGACAGGAATACTTCTGGTTTTAAGACAAAATATGTTAAAAGTCTCTCAATTTTAGCATCTGATCATTTAATGATCGGCATAGAAATTCATCCTATGGCGTATGACTCTTTACATACAACTTTTTCTTTCCATTTTACAATGAACTCATGACTGTAAAATGCAAGATGACCTCTTAATTATGAACGTGCTCAAGATCTCTCTCTGCATTCAAAACCAGCCTCATCTTAGTTCTTCCCCCAACGGACTGGGAAAACTAAGGTAAACACTCATGTGAGTGGGTTACTTCTCTGTCCAATATGCTTTCACACATAACGCTACAACAAATGTCAACTATCAACATTTGCGCTCGTGTATTACCTACAATGATCTTATTAAAGATCATGTTTTAAAGGGATTACACACTTCGTGTGCCATACGGGTCTTAAGGAACTTATTCCTTATAGGCTTTTATTAACGGATCTTATGATCTCGTCTCGCATGGACTTACATTCCAAGTTCACTTCTTCAAGTGAAACTTGTACTCAAATTTAATTGACCTTGTGCAACCAAGTCCTTTACTAAATGATACTTGATCTCGATTTGCATAGACTTATAATGGAATGTATTGATCCTTAAGCAATTGGGGTCGACTGTCACTAAGACCGTTGTAGATTCTTTAGGTAGTTAGTGCTAAGTGGATCATTTCATTTAATAGCCAACCTTCTTATTGCACTTCATATTACGAAGCTATAGTCTCAGCTTCTTTTGCCACACTTATATGTGTTCTTCACTATTACGTGGAGTAGTTTTTTAGCCAGGTAAGAGCACATAACCAAACATTGACGTCCCTATAGTCCATATCATTACGTGGAGTTGTAACTGTGTCTTATTTTATCGCAAGCCCTCACAATAACACAGTGTTTTGTAGTACCTCTAACGCATTGATGTTTCTCGCCGACTGCTTTCCATCATGATGTTCCTGTGTTGGATTAATGTTTGCTAGCTAACTTGACAACTTAGCAAACTCTAGGCATTTCATACACCTAGACATTTATTACCAGATATAATCTTGTAATCAACACATGTACTCTATATTACA
>CAODLS011173380.1:0-19032 GCA_948243855.1 Flueggea neowawraea
GTCACATGTCAACCTTATATTGCTTAGCATGTTTCTTGATCTCAAGTAGATTGATATAACAAATGACATTGATAAACCCATTTATCAATTCATTCGAGTATGTATACATTTCATCAATCCCACTCATCATGTGGCCAAGAGATATCACTCTTCATAAGAGGAACAAATCCATCACTCTCATTATCACTCCTCTATATGATTCATGACATATCCAATCATAGCCTTTATTATTACCCTGTTACGGATAACATTTGACTAAGTCAAAACATGCGATTCCTCATGTAGGAGTCGATAGTGAGTTTCAATCAGAGGACTCAAAATCACCACTGCATGAAATCTACTTTGTGACAACAATCCATGAAGTGCTTTCATAGCGGGCCAGTCTAATACATGTTCCCCAACATGTATCTATGTTCTAAGTTGATATCTCATATTCATAATCAGTAAAAAGTGATTATCCATTTAGCAACATGCTAATCTTAATTCATTATCATTCCCATGATAATGATCGATTATGGACATTTAGAATAGTATCCCTTTTATCCTTATAGTTTTACTATCAAGTCACACACTTGATGGCATAAAAAAGAATAGACTATTCATGGAGTTTTATCTTCATAAAACATATAATATTTCATAGAAATGAAATGCCTCTTTATTAAATAATTGAATGACAATGTACATCAATGATTGGGTTAGGGTACAATTATAACAATCTCCCACTTGCACTAGTCCCAATCAAAAACGAACCTAATACCTAAAAATCTGACGTGTCTTTCATGTTTCGGTTTTGGTAGAGCCTTTCTTAAAGGATCCACCACATTATCATTGAATTCAACTTTGCATATCTGGACGTTTCCTTTTATAATGTGTGAATTTTACCTATCAAAGTATGCCTCTCAAAAGACAGCTCCATCCCCATAAATTCTTCCAAATATAACAATTTTTCACTTGCACTAGTCTCAATCAAGAACGAACCTAATACCTAAAAACCTAACGTGTCTTTTATGTTTCAGTTCTGGCAGAGCCTTTCTCAAAGGATCTATCACATTATCATTGAATTCAACTTTGCATATCTTGACGTTTCTTTTTATAATGTGTGAATTTTACCTATCAAAGTATGCCTCTCAAAAGGCAGCTCCATCCCCATAAATTCTTCCAAATATTTGATATAATCCGTATTACACTCATCTCATGTCTCAATATCAAAACCTTATGATATTAGATATGATTCTTTACTAACTGAATTATCCTAACTTAATTATTCAAACGTCAATAATCTAATTTTGAAGTGATCCCCCCTCTTTGTCAAAAATTTACTTTGTACAATACTCTAAAATGACGCAACAATTTCTTCTGCGTAGAATGTGAAGCAAACGTTAAAGGCATTTAAGATGCAAAAATTAGGTAAAAATGTGATGAAGACAAGGTGCACCACCAACACTAGTCGTTGTCATGGGTTGAGAGCCTCCATTTTGGTCCACGTCGATGGGGTACTTGCTGTTCCTTTTTGATGGTCACATTTCTGGTTCCATGGAAGATGGAATCTTGAAGGTGGTCCTAATGTTTCACGTCTTTACCAAATTAAGTGTTTTGTCAATGACGATTTCAGGTTCAGGGGGAACGTTGGCATGTTTGTTTCTCATCTCATAATTTCGGCATCTTAATTGGTCATCGTGAATAAAGAAAATGAATTATAGATTGAAAACTGTTGGTTGAAGCAGCTCGAGTAATATATATATATTATGATAATTTTATAAAATAAATATAACTTTTGCTAAAGTGGCATGTCACATGACAACATAGTGATATTGTCTTTTAATTCTTTTGTTACGTCAGTAAGAATGCCACATTATCAAGCAACATATAACTCTAACGGTAAATTAATGATCTATTATTTTTTGGTGAAAGTTGACAATTTATGATGTATAACAATTTCTTTTTTTTGGATTCATTTGATACTATAATATATAATATTTTATAATATTTAATAATAAATAAATAATAAAAAATAATATATATTTTAATAGATATTATATCATAAAATATGTTATATGTTTTTATATTTTTTAAAGAATTGAACTTTTCTCTTCAAATAAAAAAAGAATTGGACTTTTTTTTTATGTCAAGTGCTTTAAGTCTTGATTAAAAAAATATATTTATTCAGTGCATCGATTTTGTGAATTGTCAATGTACTATAAACAGGAGGAGTGTATCGACACTCTTGTGTTTATATCAACGCTTTGCCATGAGATTGGTGGGTGGCCCTCACTGGTTGTCGCATATAATAAACTGCACAGTAGTGAAGAAATTCTAAAATTGACAATAACTATTTTGTTCTGTTGCCAAAAATATCATATTTGATTCTGACATGTTCACACAATTCTAAAAATAATATGTTTTAATCATTTCAAAAAAAATATATGTTTTAATTTTAATTAATATGAGGAGGAGCAGAATGAAGCATGTGGTCGTGCATGTAATTCCAAATTGTGCTCCAAAAATGTCTTGATGCTGAAGGTTTCAAAACTGCAATTCACATTTTATATAAATCAACTCTTCAAATAATTGAGAGTTAGATGTAACAAGGAATACTTGAGATGATTCGGATGAACAAATTCACCGTAAAAGCTTACTATAAAGATTCCTCTTTAGGCTACTTCGATTCAACTTTGATAATTTTAAGTGCTTTCGTATCTCAGTCAAGTTCAAAACCCATTTGAACTTTTATTTATTTTTTATTATTTTACATTGACACCTGTGAAATTCCGATCAATCTTCAATATCTTAACGCTAAAGACGACTCATGTGCAATGCACTACCTATACCAAAAAGAAGATAATTATGCTAATATTGACGTAGCAAAAAATTCAACGCTGTATTTGTTTAAACAAATATTAATCTGACACTTTTTTAATTTTTACTACACAATCTGCTTTTGTTATCTATCAAAATTGCAACACAAAAGCTTCAATTCCTTGCATAAACGAAAGGAATCAAAAAAACTTGCCGCCATACCCCTGTTTTTAAGGCTGCCAAAATGCAATCAGAAACAAACTTATTGGATCTATCGAATAAATATTAGTCATTTAGAGTAGATATTTGAATAGTTTAAGCTAAATCAGCAAGAAAAAAGAGCATTTTCAAACAGAATTGCGGCATGAGTTAAAGGCGAAATGTTAAAAAAAAAAAAAGAGCAGCTATTCAATCCGATTTGCTTTACAGTTGAACATAGTTATAAAACAGGATATATTATTTCTGAAAAACAACCCAGGTGTACAAGAGATGTAATATTTCTTAAAGAACATCACAAAAATATGCAAGCGGGACTGACTTGTGCATGAAGCTTAATGGTCATCCTACACCATAATTTCTATCCCTTATTCCACATAAATTAATAATAAATAAAGCATCATAATTTCCTCATAAAGTCATTGTAATTTGTAAGCATGAGTATTAAATATAATGCATCATAGTTTCCTTGTAAACCATTGTGAGCATAAATGTTGTATATAATGCATCATAATTTTTCTCGAAAAGCCATTGTAAGCATGAACATTGTCTATAATGCATCATACTTACATTGTGAAACCACTGTAAACATGAATATTGAAAAATTATACTTTAAGATAAGAAGTTCTATAACAAAACTCGTGATGAAAATTTAGGTATTCTGCATTTACATTTAGCAAGTCTAAAAATGCACCTGAATGAAGCATACTCATCTGGTCAATTCTGCGCGAGTTGGAATTACAGGGACAAGAAAGTTTCCATACGGTGAATCAAAAATTCTAAAATTTCCAGTGCAGCCATCCTGCTGTGCTTGAGCAACTGCATAATTTTTCAGCTGTTGAATTCTAGGGTCCACTCTTTGAGGTACTGGAGGCTGCATATCCTGTCACAAGGTTGGCGTTATTTGAACTGATATAATGAGAGAAAACATCCAAAAGGAAACACTTACGGTCAAACTGCTAAATGTCGCATCTCCAGTTCTTTTTGCAGCTGAAGAAGAGACTGTCCTCGATAAAGAAACGGAAGCATGATTTAGATTGATTATGTATCAGCGATTCAGCATTAGGGTCATCCGCATTAAGAGGTGGTAGCACTGTGAAACAAAGTTGTTCTATTCATAGGCAAAACCAGGAAAGACTTTTCAAGCATAAACATAGTCCTCTGCGAACTTCTTAAACGATGATAACATTAAAAAGAGATCCAAAGAAAAAATGTGTAGTTTTCGCAGCGAATAACATATAATGCGTCCTTCACAGTTGAACTATTTTCAGGTAACGAGCTGCACTACCACTTATTGAAAAATTAAGAGCAACTCAGCAATTGAGATCAAGTTCAAATTCAATCATTAAAATCAAATTGCAATTAATGATTTAAACCATAATCAAACAAAATTCAGGGAAGCTAATTAAACACATAACTATTGAACTTTTTTTATTTTTGTTCATTTTTTAAAAATAAGAACTGGACAACCTCAATTCATTTACTAAATTAAAACCCAAAAACCAGATAAATTTCAGTTTCATGAATCACTAGTAGCATCAACTCAACAAACTCTAATTGGCACTGCAACAAGGCAACACTCAAATACAGAAAGCAAGAAATAACATACGGAAAGAAGAAGAAGAAGATTACCCTCTAAAAGGAGGGTCGATTTTTCTCCTCTTGGGTTCAGGTGGTGCAGTCTTTGACATTCCCTCCATTCCGTGCTGCCTCTGTTTCTGGGTTTCGGTTTTCAGATGAAAGAGTGAGACTTGTGCAGACCGGTAAAATGAATGGGCTGAGTCTGATCCTCCAAGTTTTGCTCGTCAACCCAAAATTAGAAACCCAATTTCACTTAGGAATTTGATGTTTGAACCCAAAGAGTGTGATGGCCCATGAAAACCCTTCTCACTAGACCACCATAAAAGGGGAAACATTGGGCATCCCCACACCCCCATGGCCCGCGTGATGCTTGATGCACACGGTTAAGAGATATTGTTAATAAATCTTGCTTTGCTTAGGATCTTTTGCAATCATTCCTTCAACAAAATATTGATATGCAAACCATTTTCTTGCTTCCTAGTTTTTATATTCAACAAGTGATTATCAAGACTTCAAAAGATTATTGCCTAGTGATATCCAATATGTACTTAATTACACTATACATGAAGAATACTCCGATGAAATATATTCTCATAGAATTAAAAAAATACTTTGATTCTATTATCCTTTTTTTAATAAAATTAGTTGTTACACTAATATAGATGAAAGTAAGCTTCTAGTGTTGCCGATCAGACCAAACAGAGAACTATGAAAAGTTAAAAATCAATTCGTAGAATTATCTTGAAAAAGATTATTTTTGGCTAGTCAATGATCCTTATGGCATATAAGATACTAAAATATATATTTTATATAGATAATTAAAGATATATGACACGAAATTTTGTAAAAAGAATATACATGTCATATGTTATTTACAATTCATCTTAAAATAGTTTGCAAGGCAAGCCTACTTTACTTGAATTATATATGTTTTGTAGTCCAAGTCAAATGAAGGTCAATGTGGAATATAAATGATGAATATGGATATCACATCATGTTGGAGAGATTGGGAATCAATCACAACAAAAGTATAGAGAAATTAAAGGATGTTTTTTTTGATTTGACATATTGCGGTTGCACTTGTTTTGGTGTTAGCCAAGGTGGGATCTCTACATTTTTCTAGTTTTTCAACGTTGTAAGGAGGATTCCATAATGTATATATTAGATTTTTTTATTTATATTCTAATTATAAACATCTAATCACCTTTTACAAGATCGGAAAAAATCCTCCTTTTCCCCAATTCTTCAAGCAATAATTTCTCTCCAATAATCGACCCCCACAAAATCCTTCCAAATCTAATATTCATGATCATAATCATATACTTCCTTTTGTGTTACGTGCTTTGAAAATTCAATTTTACCGTCATTCTTGAATCACATTGTCAACGCAAGATAACAATCACTCTTGATTCGTCATTTTCTTGCAAAACACATTAAAAAAAGGACATAAAGGTATTTGATGAAGCTTAATTGCTGCTTAATGAATAGGGTTGTAGCACTTTATATCTTTCTCCACAAACATTTGCTTTTCTTGATGATCAAAGTGGGGAAGATTGAAAATATATTTGGTCACTAGAGCTCCTTTTACGCTAATTGCATTGATTGAGGGATATGAATATTCAAACATATTATATGCTTACTTTGTGAAAAGAAAATTCTTGTGATCATTGAAGATTATAATCTACTTCCAATTTGTCAAGTGGATATTCACCACTTTTCTTTTCATGTTGATTTTTGCTTCGTAATCCTATTGGAGAAGGTAATTATGGGTCAAACATCTATGACTAGAATAACCTTTTTTTTTTTTTCAATATGAATGCATATTGATCGATTATTGGCTATATCTGATGAAGCAAATGAAATTGCCATCTTTCCCGAACATGTCGCAAATAAATAGACTCAAACCCGAGATTTTTACATTTTTTGTTCCTCTATTGAGTGAGAGATGGTTCAGTGTTTAATTTGTCTGGATTAAACACTTGTGATCACATAATAACTAATTGTGGGCTTGTAACTTTGGAGTAGCATGTTTTGTATGTTATGTAGTTTTTATAAAGATTGATAATAATTGCATAGTAAAAAATAGAGAGAAAATATATCTTTTAACAATATGCTAAATACAATGGGCGTCAAACAAGCTCTGCAATTTTTTATAGAGGCTAATTATGTCATCGAACTTGTCAAAATATCAATGAGCTCTAATTAAAAAAATATATCCTTAATAATGTGATAATCAATTATTGTGGGAGATGCTATTATTATATGCAAGACGCAATGTTATATTAATACAAACCCATGCAATTTTGGCAGACGATCAAGTCTAGATGAAGTAACATGAGATTAATTATGAATAACTTGTATAGAATCAAGTGCAGAATTGAAATGCACCAAAAACACAGATTACGTTTAGTTTCCAAATGTAAAATTCACTTCATTTCGTAATGCCCCAACATGCACATAAGAAGTATTTGGAAAACAACTTTCTTTTTTAAAGAGTGGATAATCACTTCAGAATTAATCATTCCACCAACATCTTATTTGTTTATTAATATGATTTTAAATAGGTCAACAACATGTTATCTATATATGTTGAGATTAAGAAATTCTCGAGAAAAATTCTTTCACGTATAGCCTCTCCTTGTTTATGTTTAAATAAAATAATGTCACAAAAAATATATTTACACCCATTTGCTAAGTACATTAGCTCAAAGTGATTCCTAAAAAGCACCACTAAACTAACCAAAAATTGAAGAAAATTCTCAAGTGATGAAGGTGCAATAATTTAAATAGTTGTGACCTGTGATAGAACAAGGGCAAATGATCATTTTATGTGGAGGTTTACACAAAATGGGTAAGCTAAGCCACATGGTGGATCATGGCTAGCTAAATTGGAATTTTAGAGGTTTAGAAAGCGAGAGAGATGGCGAGGACTAAAGATGATGGAATGAAGTGATAATATATATTTTGGATGCGGTGGGTTTGGGACAAGAATGTCTCACACACCATGTGCACCAATGCGTCCCACGTGGGATATGGCATGCGTCTGGGTCTGTTCCTAGCTGCTTCTGTTCTTTGTTCTTTTCAACACCACCATTTTTGGCAAATCAGGCAAATTTTAGAAACTTGCTTTCTTTGCCTGTTGCACTAAAAGGCTTTTCAAGTTTATAAGCATCGAAAAAGATAGCAAATTGAGTTCCATACACAAAGGAATCGTCAATAATGCTTTCCAACACTGTGCAGTGCTTTCTTTTTCTCTGGATTTGCGCTATAGAAACTTTGTCATATCCATTTTTGTACATTGAATTTCTGATCATGCCCCTTGTTAATTTTCCTGTTTTGTTGATGAATTTGATAATTATTGACCAATTTATAAATAAAATTGAAGTTGAATAATCAAACTGAAAAGTTGCTAAGATTAATTAGTAACTCATTCTTCTTTTGTTTCTTGTCTTAATTATGATGTGTCCAAGTCCAAATCTGTTTTATGATCTCGTGCCTTATACAATTACATTTTATTTTTACTAAGAGGCTTCAGATTTGGATCAAAAGGATGACGATGTTAGCTTCAAGAGACTTTGGAGTTATGCCAAACCAATTTCACATTTTAAAGAAAACGAATTCACAATTTTATCAAATTCATCGACTCTTAAAGTTGTTATATTGTGATTTGAACTAACCAATGAGTTACTAACCCAATCTCCTAGATGTGGTTTATGTGGTTCTTGAAACATGTGAATGGCAAATCAAAGGCTTAGGTAGCTAGATTATATAATCAGTAAGGCCTTTTATTAGATTCGGAGATTGTGGAGGTGGGGAAATGAGCTGTGTGTTTGAGGCAAGTAGCTGGCTTTGAGTTTGTATAATATCCACAAGCTCACGTGCCCAAAAAATGTCCTTCTATTCTTTATTATTTTTGTAAAATCTTTGGACAGTTATATTTTGGCACACGCAACTGTAGTGTACTGTTTCCTACTTTTCTTCCCAAATCAAGACTCTGAATATTGCATGTGTTGGGAACAACATGGCTTGGCACAGCACAAGTTAGATAGAAATCAATAAACATTACATGCATGCATGGTCTTGTTTCGTCACCAACATGGTCCAATATATTCTGAATATTCTTCTTTTTTTGATGATGATCTAGAAGCCGCTCGCTCCTGATCACCTTTTGAAGTGTATCTAAGTCATCAATTTGGTAGCCATTGCATTCAGGAATTTTGTATTTATGCAGCTGGAAGTGCATGGAGACCATTCTTTTCAAACTTTTTATATACTAGCTGATCCTTATCACTGTCAATTATTCATTGAGTTGGATCCTTTTTTTTTATAAGCATTCTGTTCGGTCTTAAGTACTTATATTGTAGATATATATTAATATAGCAGATAGGCATGAACCAAAATGAAATGAAAAAAATAAAAGCAAAACAATTCAACTTAAATTCTAATATATTTTGATATGATTAGTGAAATTACAGCAAAGTTTTAAACTTCTAGACTCAAAGTACAAATGATTTGATTGACTACAAGTTGGTCAAAAAAAAGTTGGTTAAAACTTAGAAGAAATTTGATTAATAAGTGGGAATTATAAGATGTAGAGTTTGATTTTAATGAAAAAATGTCTTTTCTTTTTAGGATTGTATTCTCAAATTAGTCATAATTATACGGCACAATTCTTTCCCTTACAGGGCAATCTTAAAAGTTATTCATATTCTAGTATAGAATCATTCTAAGTAACATTTGCCTTGGAAACATGATTAGGATTAGTATAGTAAAAGCAATCTCAGATATCACCATTAATTAATTTTATAGGTTATGCTTATGAACATAAAGTTTACATTTAAACTTCCTCCACAATAATAATGATGATAAAATAAAAACTTAAACTGCTAAACCACATAACAAATATATAATAAATCTATAAAGCCATATAAATCTCAGCCAAGAAAATTTGATCATCAACCACCTTTTTTGAAAACCAGAGATCGTAAAGTTAGGCAATGCATCAAACTAAAGAATACTGACAAGATTAAGAAAATTAATGCCACTGAACGAGATCTTAGTGCAAGATTTCTATATGCATTAACATTAGCCTTTTACAACTTGTTTGTGTGTGATTGACTAACCAAATTCGCTTTTTAATTTCAATAAAAGTTAGTCTGACTAACTGATCAATATACTATTTATTTATACTTATAATAAAGAGAAGTTACGAAAAGTATCTTTTAAATTTTATTCCTCTTTCCAAATCATCTGGGGTGCTGCCACGTGTCCCAATAGTGATACTGATGAAAGGTTTGTTCACAAAATGCATTGTGGTGATTCGCTGGGTAGATATTGGAATCTTAGAAGAAGGAAAAAAATAGTTTTACATGATCATATTGGAACTTCAAAAGCTATACAGATCAAGAAAGAAATAAAGTCAATTTAATATATTTCAGCAGAATTCTTTACGTTATCTACTAAATAATGTTTCAATAATGCAGAATGGACCCCGTATATATGTATATATGAACCTATATTGCGAAGGAAAAAAAGAATTTCTTTTGAAGGTCAATAATTGGAAATATTTATAATATAAGAGAATTATGAAGAAGAAGGAAAATGAGTAAATGTGGTCAACTACAATATTGCTAAGCACGATCTTTAAATGTGGCAGCTAGTGACTTGAATTTGATTGAATTCGTTTTCGAATGTGCCCCAACTCACTATAATGTTGTTGAATTCAAAATTCAAAGCTCCTACTTATAACAACTCTCTGCCTTGCATGTCTTTTTTTTAAAAATAATAATATATAGTAGATACAATCTCGTCCATTATAACAATTTATATTTTCAGTTTGAATTTAAGAACAATATGCATGCATAGTGAGTGATTGTGATATTTGTGTGATTAGCTATTATCGGTAATCACAAAGGATTTCATCAGATCAAATCTATAGTCAACGTTTTTTCTTTTCTAGCTACTGTTTATAATTTATCACCGACAGAGTTAAATAGTCCCTAATTTGTGTCTTAAGATGGATGCTTAATTTACCACTTGAGAAAATTTAAATGGTTGGTTGGATATTAAATATGTTATTATCAATTTTTACACCTAAGATTCAGCTTGTATTCTGTAAGGGTTTTCTCTATAATTTGATGTCGTAACTTTAGTGGTAAAAACCGTCCTTTGTATAGAATTTTCCCCTTATTTTACTAAGTTACCACTTTAAAAGCTTGGCTTTTTAATAAAGTATTAGCTTATTTAAAAAAAAAAATTCAGCTTGTGTTGTGTCAACCGTAAAAGATGATGAGTGTTATAAAATCACTCCCTTCCTCAGTGCTAAGAAAATAAGAAAGTTCTAGTTTAAGGAACTAACCTAAGTCATAAATAGGTTTAATATCTTAAAACTAAGAACTTCAACTACATATTTTTTGTACTCAAAATGATAGATTTTTTTTAAAATATTTATAAATATCACAATTTTTATAGTACGTTGTATCAAATTTTGTTAATTGTTGGTCTTTCGTTAAATAATGTCATTAAATAAGATTCACTCAAGGATTAAGTGCGTTTGATGTAGTTATATATCATTTATCACGTTCATGGCATATGACACATTATTATGTCAGCCAGACATGTCATTATTTAATGGTTTTATTTAACAACAAACTAAATTTGTTACAATTTTCAAATATAGATATTTTTTAAAATAGTCTATCGTTCTTAACCATTACAGAATTTATACTTTGCTAATTTCTCATCTCATTACATAAAAGAACAAAAATACGGCTTGGAGATGATGCAAACCCTCCATAGAAGAATGCAGAATATTGGCAACAATTGTTTTCATACTTTTTGCTTGAAAAAGAGGGAACCAAAAATTCATTAGCAAATATGTCGAAACCTAGCTACAGTGTCTGTTAGGACAACACTATTTTGGATGGCTGTTCATGCTTCCTTTTTCTGCGCATGGCGAACAAACAGAAGAACTGGTAATAAAATTTTGTTAGATGTGGACAAGCATTTCCTGATATTTGTGGCTAGGATCACTTATGAGGCTACTTTCTAGAGGTAATAAATTAAATAATGCGACTCGGATCATAATTGAAGAAGGAAGGAGAAATTTCCTCATGTAAATTATTTAATAAGTCGATCTAGTAAAATTGATGACATTATATATTCCTCACAACTCTATGAAGTATATATTCATTAGGCTATTGTTTAACATTTAATTAATTTTTTGATAACATGGTTATACTTTCGTTAATAAAAATTATACAATGAAGACTTGAAAAGAATTAATTATCCTAAAATGATAGAACAAACATATTGTAAAATTGTTCGTGTTCGGAAAAATATGCAAATACAGCAGCCAAACAATCCGGCAGACGTATAGTGGTGGTGAGGCGGATGAGAATAAGAGGAGATGGGAGGAGTGGGGAGAACTTGTTCGGGTAGTTGAAAATCACTTTTGTGGTTGTTCTTGCTGCTGATATGCAATAGTATCAGTAATTAAACAACTATTAATAATCCTTAATGAAGTACTATTCTCTTTTATTAAAAAAACAACTATTAATAAAAAATCCGCTCAAAATTTTTCATGTAATTAGATCACTGTTTTAGTGGCTTGGTCATTTAATAAAGAAACAATGTATTTAAAGGTGTGAGAGATTTTGTTTTGGGCCAAAAAAGAATAAAACAACCACTAATTGATATCTGTATGATTTTTTTGTTATTATAATGAAGAAAATTTGTAGCACCAATTAATCGATCAATAAACGTTAGTGCGTTTTCATCAATTAATGTTGCTTGTTTTGCATCACTTTTTGTATAAATAAATCCCAAAAAAAGTTAAAAGAGATTGCAACTTGGAGACTAATTAGGAATAGTCGTCAGTCAGAGAAAACAGCTACATATATACAACCACAACAAAGGCCCTACCAAATTGTTCATTCCTCTATATACTTTGTGCATGTATAGAGCTTTCCAAGTCATCATGTGCTGCCATCAAATAGCTATATTTGCTTGCTTACCCTAAACTGCCATCATCCAAGAAATATACCATTCCTATGTTTTTTCTGCTGGATCCCACCAAACCCTCACATCATCAACCATCATTAGAGACGGGCGGACTAGAAAGGCCATGTTCATAGGGTGTAATCAACCTAAGTATTTTAGAGTGTTTGGATTTAGTTTGATAATACATGTATTTTAATCTCAATTTAAGTTTGTTAAAGTTCGTCTGTAATTTATTTAACTAGAGGGTAAACTAAACTTGTTTAGCAAATAAATGTTTAAATTTTCACTTGATAAATTTTGCACTATTCAATAAGAATATATATAACGTTCATAAATTTATTGTGATGTTCACAAGCCTACAATCAAATATTTTTGTGAGATAACTATACAAGTTGATTTTTTGAATTATTCAAACTTGATATATATATATAGTTTCAAAAATTATTTAAGTTTGACTCATTCATTTAGCGAACCAAATATGAACGAGTTCTCATCAAATCATATGTTAAAATATTCACCCTAATTGTCCCTGTATTAAAATTCTAGTATTAATAATATTAATTAAAAATAAAATTATAATAATTTATCTTATAGTATAGTTGTCTACTACTGACCAACATGAATATGTTTCATGACTTTCCTGCCCTAAATTGCTTCCCCTAACATGGCTTAACACATAATTTATCCTCCAAAATTGTAGACGTTTTTAAATTATCACTCCCAGTTTTAAGAGTGTTCGCAACACCTCCCGTCGTTGATTAATCTATATAAATTAATTAGGGCTCCAGATAGAGGTATTTTTGGTGTGAAAAACACGTGATATGACGTGTAAAAATTGGTGCGCCATGTCAGATTTTTATCCTAGTAATCAACTTTTTTTAAATTGAGTCATTTAAAAAATCAAAACCTTCATAAAACCAACCCATTATTCACCCACCACTAGACCAGCCAACCAGTCCACCATTTTTAAAAAAAACCCAATCTCGGCCACCACCCGCCACCACCATCTTCTTCTTCAATAAACATCAAAATAGAACCCTAAACACTCAACCCATACAGTCACCATCACCATTGACTCCTTTGCCATGGAGAAAGCTTTTATCTTTCGCCCGTCGCCAGAAACTTAAGAGACATCACGATACCATCGCCAACGGGTAGATCTGGTGACATCGAATGTTTAGAGTCCATCGTCCGTTCGTTACGTGCGTCTTGGCAACTCACTCTTGTTGTTCCATTGTGTCACCATTGTCTTCATTTGATTTGGGTCGAAGGGAGGGAGAGAGACAGATGAAGATAGATGGAGAAGGAGGAAGAAATCTTTGACTGCAAATCTAAAATCATTAAACAAAAACAGAGCTTCCATTCGATATTTCTAACGTTGTATAGAAAAGAAATTGTTATTTCGGTTTATATATTCGGGATTTCCTTTTTTTTTTTGTAGAGATTACACATGTTGCTCATTAGTATTATTTGTCAAAGTTTCAATCTTTTTCAATATTTGGGTTACAACCATGGTATTTGTGGGGTGGAGGGAAGAGAGAGAGAGATGGAGGAAGATGGAGAAGAAGGAGGAGAGATGGTCTATTTAGATGTTAATTTTGGTTTGGGTTACTTGGTTTGGTTTTGGTCAATGGTTAAGTTTTGATGTATTTTTGGTTGGGTTTTAAATATTTGAGTTGGTTTAAAAGATTAACGGATTGGATTTTGACTTTAAGCACACCTCAGCAATCATCAAGCATGAAATCACACCCTTCACGCCCCATTTTTTTCAATTGAACATACTCTTTATGCCATGTTAGTAATCAAGCCCTTAGTTCCAATGGTATAAGCAACAATAGAAGGTATTTTAAACACTCGAAAGGTTAGGGATAGTAATTTAGAAACACCTATAACTTTGGAAATAAATCACGTCTTAGGCTCCCTAACATTTACTGTACCATAACATGGATTTCTGCAGTTTGAATGGATTTTCTATCTTTGCTTTTGACCAGTGACCATCATTTTTAGGTAATCCACACAACAAAATGTGGGCTCTCCGGAAAATTGAAATTTTAATGATTGGTTCCAAATATTCTCAAAAATAATTTGTTAGATTATTGTGTTAATTAATTGATGATGCCAAAGGCACATATATATATATATATATATATAATGCCAGTGGTTTGACTGACAAATAATTCTTAGCTTATAGAGTATATAATTTCGTTCGATCACTTGTCAAATTCATCCGGGTGGATTCCATTACCAAATTTAACGTTAACTCAATTAGTAAGACCGAGGTTATGTTTTATAGTATGATCACAATCCTCGCATATCGATTTTCAATCAGCATATATATAATAATTTTTAGTTTGTAAATTTCAACTGAAGATGGGAAGTTCGATTGTGTTTTAGTGAAAAAAAAGTCAAGAACTAAGAAATTCACTAAATTAAGTATTTTTTTTAACTAATTTATATTATTGGCATCTCAAACTGCAGTGCCAACATCAATTTATTTTTTTGTAAATTAAGTAGTTTAAAGTAAAAATGGAGGCCATATATTAGTTTTTTAAGGCTAGATGTCTAACGCAGTTCTAACATTCTGTTTATTTGGGACCAATTGTGATTATTTTTAGTATGTTTTCCCTTGTTTCAGTGTTGTAGCCTCATAAGCGAAAGCGCTTTGAGTTGAGGGGAGTTTTCCCCTGCACTATGCTAATCAACTATTTTTTGGGTTGTGTAATAACATTTACACTTTTATAAAAAAAAAATGGACTCAATATATATAAATTAAATAACTACAATTTTATAAAAATAAAGAAAGTGATTTTTAACATAATATATCAAATGAACAATACGCTGATCAAATTTCTAAAAAATTTAAACATACCTATTATATAGTTACACACTATTATATTTTTTATATAAAATTATTTAATATTCAAATACTGTTTTGATATTTGATCAATCAGAATTTGAGTTGGGTATATGACCATTACTAGAGATGATCCCTCCAAGAGAGGCAGTTGAGTGGTTCTGAACTTATTCACAAGTGGTTTGGTAAAGGTAAGTTACAGTTTCAAATCTCCACTCCCATCTTTTGCTTGGTGATTGTCAATTTTTGTAAACTATACTTACTTTTTGGTGGTGCAATGTTACTGAGATCAATTCTTGCACTCACTTGGCCTGATATATTTATTGATAAATATAAGAGTCTAAACATAACGTAACAACAGGTGTCTTGATTGTTATTACTTGTAACTTCCTTTTTCCAAAAAAAAAACTATTCTACTGAGTTATTAATGGAAAAGAAGTTTGCAACATATTTGTGCAACATGTTGAAACCATTAATAATCTAGACGAAGCTACAGGTGACCGTGGAATGAATTGCGCCATATACAGCTAAGTTCGTGGAATTAATTAGCACAAATTAAAGTACACAATAAATGATCACATCGAGTAATGATATGCATGAATAATATTTATGTAGCCTTTTGATTTATCAAAAAAGATTAATTAAGATCAAAAGGAAAAAAAAAATGTAGTGGCAGAGGGGTCCATGACAGAACCGCACGGAACAGGGAACACGCAACGCGTTCCCGTAATAGAGACGCAAGAAGTGACAAGGAAAAAGAAAAGTTTTCACTTGAATTGGCAGAGAGTGAGAGTGTGTGGGTCACATTCATTCATTCTCTTACAACAACAACAACCTTATTACAATCCAAACTGCACCACCCAACACCAGCACCCCCTCATTAACCCTCTCTTACAACTAGTGCAAGTACTCCAGTACTCCTCCTAGGATACGACAATGCCCCCACTTGCAAACGACAATATCAGTCAATTACTCCCGACTGAACTCCATGCAGATGGATTGAGATTGTGAGAGAGAGAGAGAGAGAGAGAGAGAATCCGACTCTTTTTTCTTTCTTTTCTTCCTTTTTTTTTGAAGTAACAAACAAAAAAAGAGAGAGCGATGGTCGAAAGGAAGTGTACAACAACTCGAAGGATTTTTAACACGAATGAAAAGTTATGGCTGTGGAAAGTGGTGAACTCCAATGCTATCTTTTTAGTGATATTTGTTTCTTACTTATATAAACTTTATGATTCTCAATATGTTTGAATTGGAACTTATGCCTAGTGAGTCCTGAGAGAAAATTATGTCGTTGCCCCATGTGTCGTTTTGATGTGCTTGAACACACAAGTGCAAAACACAATTTAGTCGCAAGGTGACAAGAGGAGCTTGAAAGAAACAAGAAAACAGGTTTGGGGGGCTACTAATACACATTTCAAAGTTACAGGACTAAGCGCACATTTTAATTAGTTTATAGTTTTATATTTATATGGATGCAATAAGTTTTTTTTTCAATTATAGTTTTCAAAACCCTATTTAACTAAATCTATAATCAATTGAAATAGGAATTCATTGTTTTATTGAGTCAAATAAATAAATGAAATAAAATAAATAATTATTGTAACGATTAATAAGACAATGAAGCACCCTTATATGGATACAATTTTCCGTTGTTGGTACTGTTAGATTTTGATTGGGTAAATGTGCAATATCCTAATATAGCTATTACTTACATTATCATGAAAATGTTAATGCCATTTTATACCTTAATTAGTCCAAGCATATATATTTGATATTATTGAGGAAAAGAAAGCTATGGCGATGACAATATTTATTTATTTGACGGTGTAAATGTGTATATATGTGATGACGTGGGGGGCAGAAAAGACATTGGAGGGCGAAGCGAGCGGAAGCATTTTTGGCAGTAAAATCCCAGGTTTTAGTTTAGAGACGGTTTTGCTGACGTGTGCTTGAGTCTGACCCCTTTGTGGGGTCCACCATTATAAATTTATTTTTATTTTTTTTGAATAGGCAAATTAGAGATCACCGAAACTGCCACCACTCTCTTCCTCACTCTCTGGTTCTACTTCTCTCTTCTCTTCTTCTTCCATAATTATAACTCTCTCTCTCTCTCTCTCTCTCTCTCTCTCTCTGCCATTTCTGTGACAAGCAACGCAAAAGGACTCCATCAAGATCTTTTTAAGTTCCTCTTCCACGTGTCATCCTCACCTCTATTTTTACCAATTTTCAACTCGGTATACAAATAAATAGCTTAATCGGAATTTTAATTGTCCTATAAATAAATAAATAAGTAAATAAATTATAATTAATGAGACTTGAACTTTTCCCCCCGCAAGCTTGTTTTAAATCACGACAGGCTTAATCACAGGAACAATAAGTCCGGTTTCAACATTAATATATGCAGTTTTGTTCTCTAAAATCAACTTCCAAAACTATTCATGCAATAACATTGCTGATCAAAAACAGTAAATGAATTTATATTCACCTGTACCCTAAAAGATAAAATTCACTTAAAATCGACATATTTTTAACTTGTTAAACAACGATTTGTTTGTTAAGATTTGGATCAACTCAAGACTACTCAAGTATCATTAACAGTTAAATTTTGGGTTTTTACTACAAGGACCCGCATTAGGGCGTGTTTGGCACTATATAAAGCTCTAAAATCACCCTTAGGAACAATATTTGACAGATTGTAGGCCATGATTTGTATGATTTGGAAGTGATGAGAGCAATTAGAGTAAAGAATCCGGAAAATACAAGCAGGGAAGAATTTGGGCAGATATATATATAGATAGATAGCAGAGAGTAGCAGAGAAACAGAGTGTGAGGTGCCTGGATGGAAATCAATCCAACAATATTCTTTCCTAAAATATATAAATATTGGAAATTGAACCCTTCTTCTCTGAAACCCCTCACTCCACCCTTTTTCCACATAAACAACAAACGTTAAACACTTTGGAAAATATAAATGATTTTTTTTTTCAAAAAATAAAAGTCCAAAGGATTGCGCCTTATTTTTCGAATATATATTTTTTTATCCGAAATAAAAAAGAAAAAAAGGGAAAGAAACGGAAATGAATATTGAAAGAGAAAAGAAGGAAACGGACCCACCTTAAAACCCTCTATTAATACCCTCTCCTCCATGCCCCTCCTTCTCCATCTGCGCCCAACACCACTCCATAATATGGAGTCCATATAAGCCTTCATTGCCAACTTCATATCATCCATTTCCATACATACACACATACATACATACATTCTCGCTGAGTGCTCTTCATGAGAATATCTCTACAATCATACTCACAACATTCACATCATCATCAACCATCATCATGTGTAACCCTCCCTCTCCCTGCAGCATCACCGTAACAGAGAAACCATCACAAACCCACATCTACTTTGACCTTCTTTCCCTTCCCACCACCATAAAACCCTTCAAAAAACCAGAACCAGAAGTGACATTCCCTGCTCTGACCGACTTAGTAACCGAAACCAAAGCCCTCTTCAAACTCGCCTTCCCTATAGCCCTAACCGCTCTCATTCTCTACTCCCGCTCCATCCTCTCCATGCTCTTTCTCGGC